>CANNZV010003223.1:77521-147046 GCA_947561585.1 Caprella mutica | reverse complement strand
CAAGAACTTGAGCGCTTCGCGCAAGACGTGCGCACCACCCAACAAGACACCGAACGACTGCACGCCAAAATAAACGCATACAAACACACCCTTTCACTCACAAAGTAACCTCGCCCCATGCTGATACTCAGAGCCATTCGCATCATTATCACCGTATTCAAATATGGAATCGACGGGGAGATCCCAAAGCACGCCGTACCTTGGTACCTAAAGCCTTTCTACTATCTATTGCCAGGCAGATATCTGTTTTCACGTGATACTCGCGGCGCACGCATTAAGAGCGCGCTGGAAGAACTCGGACCTGTATTCATCAAACTGGGCCAACTGCTATCAACACGCCCCGATTTGATACCGCAAGACATCTGCACAGAAATCAGCGCACTGCAGGACAACACCACCCCATTTAGCAGCAACAAAGTGCACACCATACTGCGCAATGAATTCAATCAACCCGCTCACGAATTATTCCAATCCTTTTCAGAATCGCCACTGGCCAGCGCCTCCATTGCACAAGTACACCAAGCCACACTGCACAACGGCGAACACGTCGTTATTAAACTGGTTCGACCCAACATCCATCGCACCATCAATCTAGACATCAAAGGCATGTCGCTGGTCGCCAAGCTCATCACGGCACTGCATCCCGATGGAAAACGACTGCGTCTTCCCGCCATCATCAACGACTACAAACACATCATCCTCGACGAGCTGGACCTGCTAAAAGAAGCCGCCAATACAAATTTTTTGCGCGACCAGTTCATCAACTCAAATGACTTTTACGTCCCACAAGTGCACTGGGATTACTGCACACATAACGCACTGTGTGTTGAATACATATCCGCAGTCCCCATGGGTGACGTTGACGCACTCAAAGCACTTGGTGTCGACCTAAAAGTTTTGTCTGAAAAAGCCGTGAACATCTTTTTCACACAATTTTTAGAGAACAACTTCTTTCACGCCGACATGCACCCCGGCAACATATTTGTCGACGCCAGCAACCCGCGCGACCCAAAATTCATCGGCATCGATTGCGCCATCATGGGCAGCCTAGAACAACGTGAAATTTTAATTATGGCGCAACTGTTAAGCCATATTTTCAAACGAGAATACACCCAAGCGGCTGACATCTTCATTCGCAACCGATGGGTCTCAGAAGACACCAACATCAATCAACTGGCCGGCGCAATTCGTACCTGTAACGAGCCGGTATTTGCCATGCCCATGGAAGACATCTCATTCTCAATGCAGCTGATGACACTGTTTGAAACCGGGCGCCGCTTTGACATGCAAGTTCAGCCGTCTTTATTTCTACTGCAAAAGACACTCTTCAACATCGAAGGCCTTGGCAAGCAACTTTACCCTCAACTTGATTTATGGGAAACCGCAAAACCCTTCATTGATCGCTGGGTCAAACAGCATTTTTCACCTCTCAACACCCTCAAGCGAAACGCACACCACATCCCCAATTTATTAGACGCCCTACCCTCGATCATCGAATCCGCACAAACTCAACACACAGAACGCAGCACCCCAGCAAACACGACATACAAGTCCGCTGCTCTGACATTACTGAGCATCGCCGCAATCTATGCCGTACTGCAACCGAGTACTTTGAGCCAAATCCCTAACATTGCTTGGGCTGCTGGCGGCGCACTGATCAGCGCACTCTGGTTCAAGCCACCGCACTAAGGCTTCAAAAGTATGCGCGGCAGCCTACAAACGTATATAAAACAAGCGAAGTCCCAATTCTTTACATTCATACACAGCAAAACGCTTGACCCTTCTACGCCCCCTTCATAGAATCGACCGTACTTTAGCATCGCCCATAGAATAAGAAGTTATAGAACGCTCTCACATCCACCAACAACACACAGAGCGCAAGACCTTAAACAACGGTTAAAGGATAGCAATGTCACGCTCTTTCTTAAATGACATCACAAACTACTCTCAGGAACATAAGCCTGTTGATCTAAAACACATCATCAATGTTGCGTTCTCAATCAATTTAGACAGCCTTTCAAGCATAGAATCCAATTTAATCCGAAAATACCAATTGGACAACAGCCTCAAAGTAAACGCATTACTCAGCTTTTGCTCGCTATGCATCGCCACTTTTATTTGGCTTTTCGCAAAATATCACTTCAAGAACAGCGGCCTGGACGCCTTGATCATCATTCACAACCTCGGCAGCATATGGATCATCAGCGCATGCCTCTACTTTCACCTCACCACACGACACACCAACCCAACAAAAACACAGTTTTACGCATACATACTGAGCAACATACCCAACATTTTAGCCGCCGCCATCTTTTGGGGGTACGCACCCATATTCATCCATCAAACATTTGGCGTCAATCACGAGCTTGGAATGCCTCTCTTCATTTCCATTTTGACCCTGTCCATATTTTGGAGCATGCCGTTTTTTCAACTTGGACTGTGTCTCTCATTAAGCCTTCTCATCTCCTTTTCGTATCAATACAAAATTCATTTTTCATACGACTCAAGCGTTTTCATTACAGCTTCGTTCGGCATATACCTTGCACTCGTCTCTTTTAATTTCCTACTCTCCACTCTATTTGTATACTGGGTGAGACGCCAAGTCGTCATGGAACACCAAATCAACATAGGAAACTTGTTTTTATCGGAGCTGGACAGCAACTCATCGGTATGTCTGTGGCGCAGTAACGAGGAGGGAAAACTAGCCTTCCTATCTGAACACGTTCGAACAGCACTTAACATCAACCTCAATGAAATACATCTCAACGACATTACCTTTTTGTTCAACGATGGCGATCCAAAAGCAACCCAACTGATCAGCGCACTCAATTCAAGAAAGTCGTTTAACAACATTCACTTCAGCCTCACACATGACGAGCAAGCGACGACGTGGTCCATTTCAGGCAAGCCGTTCTTTGACCAACAAAATCAATTTTTCGGCTACAACGGGATCGCCACCAACATCACAAAAAACCATGAAATTAAAAAGCTTGAGCAGCAAAAATCCTTTTACAACTCATTCACTGAAATATCCAGCACATTAAGCCACGACTTCAACAATTTACTCGCGGGCATCACGTTGCGACTGGAGCACATCAAAAGCGACCTACCTCAGGACACACGAAACACATTCATTGATCAATCACTCGACTTATGCAACAAAGCAGCCAATATCACAGGCAAAATGCTCGCATACTCTAAGAAAGAAAGCCTTAACATGACGCATTTCAGTCTTGATACTGCGCTCAACCTAGCCATCGATCAAAATAATTTCGACCTAGAAAAAACGATTCACTTTGAGCTTAGCGGCACCGAAGGTATTCACATTTATTCAGATGAATCACTTTTGCACAGTGCCGTAACCAACATCATTAACAATGCAGCTCGAGCCACACAACCCAACAGCACAATCTATATCAAACGCAGCATCGTCAACATCACCAAAGCGTTGAAGCACACTCAATATAAAGATTTAAAACACACTGATTATGTATACATTTCCATTGAAGATTCCGGCCCTGGATTTTTAAAAGTTGATCTCGAAAAAGGATTCAATCCTTTTTATACCCGAAATCGAAAATCAGGCGGCTCAGGCTTAGGTTTATCGATGGTCAAAGGGTTTGCATTGCAAACAGGTGGCGAGGCGTTTATTTCCAACGGCCAGAACGGCGCTAAAGTTGAGCTATTCTTACCGGATATTCGCATACCACTGAATCAACAAACACCCACTAGCACCACTCCTAGCCAGACCATAAAGTGCAACATCTTACTCATCGAAGACAACATCAGCTTTGGTGATTTATTACACCAACAATTGACCAATCACGATTATGACGTTCAATTCGTCAGCAATGTCCAAGATGCGAAAGAACGGCTGGACACAGACCCTCTCATTAATTTAATCATTTCTGACTTCTTACTTCCCGACGGGAAAGGCTCTGAAATCATCAGTTATGCACGCTCATTAAACAAAGATATGAAGGCAATATATATCAGCGGCTACTTAGATACCGAAATCAAAAAACCCGCTGAAAAAGCATCTGTCTTGAGAAAACCATTCACGGTAAATGAACTCATAATTCGCATTAACGACGTTGTTAAGCAGGTTTAGCGTTAACATATGATGTATATTATCCCGAGCACCAAATCAACTAATTCAATGCCACTCCCATGGACAATACAATATAAGAAGCCACTTAAAGGACTTAACAATGTCACGCTCATTTTTCAATGACATCCCCAATTTTTCTCAAGAGCTAAAACCTGTCGATTTAAAACATGTCTTAAAAATCGCCTTTTCACGTAACCTAGACTCGTTTTCCAATATCGAATCGCATTTGATTAAAAAAAATCAGATTGAAATCAGCCTAAAGGTCAACACTCTGATTTCTCTCTTCTCACTCGTATTAGCCACACTCGTATGGGGAATTGGTAAGTTTCACTTTAGGAACGATGGACTGGACACGCATTTCATCCTAATTAATCTTGCCGTTATTTGGGCTGTATTTATTTGCAATCACACTCATAAAGTCACCAAAAACATCACACCAAGCAATCAACAAATCTACAAATACTTACTACTCAACATACCCAACATAGCACTTTCAGTCATTTTTTGGGGTTACCTACCCGCGTTTATAGACCAAAATTTTGGCAGTGGAAACCAATACGGTGCCGCATTATTTGTCGCTGTTTCTGTTGGAGGCCCTTTTTGGGGTTTGCCGTTTTTCCAACTGGGCATAGCAATGTACATCGGCATGGTAGGGTCATTCATTTACCACTATTCAAGCATATTTTCTGGCGATCCTTACATCGTCTTAGCCACTATCTTTACGCTATGTTCAGGCCTAGTTTCGCTATGCTTTTTGCTCATGGTGATTTTTTCTCAATGGGTGCGTCGACAAGTCCTCATGGAACATCGGATTCACATGGGCAATTTATTTCTATCCGAACTTGAAAGCAAAACATCCGTTTGGTTATGGCGAACGGATGAGCATGGAAAACTCGTTTTCTTTTCTGATAAAATCAAACAACAATTTAAAATCGATCACACAAAATCTCAAAGGAAAGACCTTACTTTTTTATTCGATGAATCAGACCCCCATATACCACAACTCATCGGAGCGCTCGCGTCAAAGAAATCATTCACCAACATTCAACTCAACTCCACCATAGACGGCAAAGAGGTGACATGGGGGCTTTCCGGAAAACCCATTTACGATGAACACCAGCAATTTTTCGGATTCAACGGCATCGGAACGGACATCACCAAGCAGCACGAAGCAAAGAAAATTGAACAACAGAAAGTGTTTTATGATTCATTTACCGAAATCTCCAGCACCTTAAGCCATGATTTTAATAATTTATTGGCGGGGGTCACACTGCGACTGGAGCACATACAAAGCGACCTATCTCAATCATCGCGTAATGAATTCATTCAGCAATCGCTCGATTTATGTAACAAAGCCGCCAACATCACCAGTAAAATGCTTGCATACTCAAAGAAAGAAAGCTTGAACATGACGCATTTCAGCCTGGATGCGACACTAAAATTACTCATTGACCAACATGGGCTATCACCCCAAAAGACTGTCCAATTTAAACTCACTGGACGCGAAGACATATACATACATTCTGACGAATCATTACTACACAACGCATTAACCAACATCATCAACAACGCCATACGTGCCACCCAAGACAACAGCACCATTTACATTAATCGCAGCATCATTAGCATCAGCGACACACCACGAAACACGCAACATCCCGAGCTGCAATGTACAGATTACGTTCATATATGCATTGAAGACTCTGGTCCAGGGTTCTTGAAATCTGATTTAGAAAAGGGCTTCAATCCATTTTACACACGCAACAGAGAGTCAGGGGGATCCGGCCTCGGCCTATCCATGGTCAAAGGGTTTGCACTGCAAACAGGCGGTGAAGCATTTATTTCCAATGGTAAACACGGCGCTAAAGTTGAGCTTTTTCTACCCCATACGTTGACCCACACACGTCACCACACCCCGTCAATATTAACTCCGAACGATTTGTCGGCACTCAAAATCTTACTTGTTGAGGACAATATCAGCTTTGGTGACTTACTCAATCAACAACTCACATCGCAAGGTTACACATCGCAACTGGTGTACAGCGTCCAAGATGCAATACAACGTTTAGACGAGGACGATTCGATTAATTTTGTCATCACCGATTTCTTATTGCCCGATGGCAAGGGGTCGGACATCGTGCGCTACGCACGCACCCAAAACAAAGACATGAACGCGATGTACATCAGCGGCTATTTGGACGATGAACTTAAAAAACCAGCCGAAAAAGCCACTGTATTACGCAAACCGTTCACCGTGAACGAACTGACCAATTGCATCGGCGACGTTGTTAATAAACGTTAAGGGAGCTGTCGCACTCGAAAACGTCGGCCTTTCAGCTTATCGCGATCCAGCTTCTGCATCGCTCGTTTCGCGACGGATCGGTGTACCGCTACAAATGAACGCTTTGCCTGTACTTTAATCTTACCCACGTCAGCGCCATCCAAACCACCTTCGCCAGTTAATGCCCCCAAAATATCACCCGGACGCAATTTATCTTTTTTACCGCCCTCGATGCGCAATGTGACGTTTGGTGCAGCATGAATTTTACCGGCCAACACCGATTCATCTGGCAAGGCATCGCAGTGTATCGCAGACGAATTCTTTCCGTCACGCTCATCAAGCCAATGTTCTAATTTGTCCTGCTCGCGCTCGCTCAACAACGTGACCGCCACCCCTTGAGCACCGGCACGCCCGGTACGCCCAATTCGATGCGTGTGAACATCCAAGTCATGTGCCAACTGGTAATTGATCACTAAACCCATGTCATCAACGTCTAAACCTCTCGCAGCGACATCCGTCGCCACCAACACCGACACACTGTGGTTAATGAACTGCATCATCACCTGATCACGCTCTCGCTGCTCATAATCACCATGTAATGCACTCGCGCTAAAGCCCAAGCGGCTCAATTCAGTCGCCACCTCATCTGTTTGTGCTTTGGTATTACAAAACACCAATGACGAGCCGTTATGCTCAGCCATGAGGGTACGTGTTAATGCATTACGCCGTTCATCTTCATTGCACACACGCACAAACCGCTGAGCGATGCTGTGTTTATCGTGCGCATCTTCAATCACGATGTGTTCAGGGGCTTGCATGAATTGCTGAGCCAAGGACTGAATGCCGTCGGGGAACGTCGCACTGAACAACAGTGTTTGTCGCTGTTCTGGGACATACTGAAGAATGTACTCAATGTCCTCTTGAAAGCCCATATCCAACATTCGATCCGCTTCATCCAAAACCAGGCAATTCAACTCATCGAATGACACATTCTCGCGCTCACAGTGGTCCAACACACGCCCAGGCGTTCCCACCACCACATGAACGCCGTTCTTCAACGACGCCACTTGTGCCGCCACAGGCACACCGCCTGTCAGCGTGGTGATTTTCAAATTTGGCGTGGTCTTACCCAGTGCACGCAAATCATCCGCCACTTGTTGCGCCAACTCACGTGTAGGACACAACACCATGGCTTGGACGTGAAACTGAGCCATGTCCAAGCGCTGCAAAACACCTAACCCAAATGCCGCGGTTTTCCCTGACCCTGTTTTCGCTTGCGCAATCACATCACGGCCTGCCAAGACCAAGGGCAATGTCTGCGCCTGAACGTCCGTCAACCGTTCAAATCCGAGTAAACGCACACCCGACTTTAGTGCGTCGTTTAATGGCAGTGATTGGAAATCAGATTCAAGGGACATAACGGCGTTCTCATGATTGGACAATAGGCGTGCATGGTAACAGATCAACGCGCCATGTCGTTATCTGAGTCAGCAGCTCAAGCCATCAAACCAGAATCGTTTGCGCCCTAACCCCCCCTGCTTCATCCTCACAGTGGACAAATCACAGCACAACCATCTTGCCACGACCAAATCAAACATTTTTAATAAAGACCTTTAGCAGGTGCAAGCACTTACAATCGAATCATCGTCCAGCCCATCTACCCAATCTCATCAACGCAATTAATCGATGCTCACAACGCAAAACACCCTGCTCGTTCGCACGAAGCAGGGTGTTTTTTAAATGACTCGCTGCATCACATCACACGCAGTCTTCGTAATCTTCTCGGCTAATTTCTTTCACTTTCTCGATATTGCCATCGCGCGTCACTTTCACAAGATCCTTGCCTCTGAGCTGACACTGAGTATCCCAATTTAACTCAACCAAATACCCATCGCTTGTTACTTCAAACGTCTTAGGCACCACACTCTCACGATAGCCTTGCTCATAACTCAGCCACACAAACAGCTCTGCTTCAGTGTCGATGTCACCGAAAAAACGTTTCAACTCAGATCGATTGGTGATCAAGGTCACTTGATTATTAACCAGTGACGCGCCGTACACAGGACACACACCAGGACGACACTTCGTCGCAAACCCTGTACTCGCCGTTTGTTGAGACAACAAAGTTTGCTGAAAACCACTTAACTGTGCGTATTCTGCACGGCCATAACGCGCATCCACAGAGTACGTCTCGTCGCCCTCATAAGATGTGCGCGTTTCCCAGTAATCTGAGGCAACGCTCAAATTAAAGTCGCGCACCGCGTAATCGCCTTTGAACGAGCTCATCGTCACACTCGACTGATCGCGTTCTTGCGTCGATGAGTCACCGCTTGGCTGTTCACTATCGGAGGCTGGAGAACAGGCTCCCAAACTCACCAGAAAGCACATACTGACAAGCAGCTTCATCGCACATTGAATGGTTGTGTTCATATCGTCGTCCACATTCTGTTTATTGCATCGGTATTAGTATAGCTAAGTTACACCGTTTTACCTCTTTATACACAGCAGATCCTCATGACACAAGCTCAGAATACATCACACGATTGCGTCATTACCCCAACCATCCGACGCTGTACACCCTCATTGCCACACGCCATACCCACCTCTTTTTAAAGTGATTTACATGACTATTGGTTTACATTACTGTAGAAGACAAGACAACAACAAGCACACATTTGAACGTGAAGATGAGGCACACACAGCCTGATTGCTGTTCAGTAGACTGACTCAGAACTACATAATAAAAGGATTCAAGCATGGCTCTTATTTCTAAACTCATACCCAACGGACCGTCTGGATTTGGATACAGTTCAACCGCGGAAGACGTTACACAGGGGATTGATTTAACAGGAAAAACCTACTTGGTCACAGGCTCTAATTCAGGCATGGGAAATGAAACCGTTCGTGTGCTGAGTCTACGTGGCGCTCGCGTCGTTGCCGCGGCACGCACCGTTGAAAAAGCACAGAATGCCTGCGGTGACTTTTCCCCACTGATCATCCCCGTTGCGTGTGAATTATCCGACCCTGAATCAATACGGACATGCATTGAGAGCATCAAACGCGACGCGCCCAAACTGGACGGCATCATCTGTAACGCGGGCATCATGGCGCCACCCAAACTCACGCTTGCCCACGGTTATGAATTACAATTTTTTACAAATCACATGGGGCACTTTACCCTCGTAACCGGCTTGCTTGACCATTTAAGTGACACGGGGCGAGTGGTCATGCTCAGCAGCGCTGCCCATAAAGGCGCGTTCGGTATCGACTTAGACAACCTCACCGGCGAGAAAGGTTACTCGGGGTGGAAGTCGTATGGGCAATCAAAACTGGCGAACTTACTGTTTGCCAAAGCACTGGCAAAACGCTTCGAAGGCACACAACAGACCGCCAATGCAGTGCATCCGGGCGTGATTCAAACCAATCTCATGCGCGATTTTAATCCCTTACTCAAACTGGGCATGACCTTAATCGACCCAATTTTCAACAAGACGGTTCAAGAAGGTGCTGCCACTCAGTGCTATGCGGCGACACACCCATCACTTGCTCACGTCAATGGTGAGTACTTTGCCGACTGCAACACGGCCAAACACACCAAGTACGCCAAAGATTCGGCACTTGCCGACGCACTGTGGACGGTATCAGAAGAGATAGCGGCACAGGTGTAACCCCAAGCACTTAAGCACACCATCACAGACAACCATCAGGACCCACACGTGACACAATTCAATCCAACGTGGTCTTATCACAACGTGCTGCGATGCCTTGCATTGATCGCAGCGTGTGTGGTGACCTCATGCAGCAGCACGCCGACCGACAAGAACACCACCCCTGCCTCTGAGCCAACTCAAGCATCTGCCCAATGTAACTTAGCTCCAACGCCTAATGAGCCGCATTTCATCATCGGTTATGGCAGCTTGATGCAAACGCAATCTCGTCGTCGCACCGTGCCCAGTGCCGTCACCGTCTATCCGATCAACTTACGTGGCTATCAACGGGGCTGGTACATCAAAGGCGTTCCATTTGGGTTCAGTACCACGTTTCTTGGCATCCACCCTCAAGCCAACACACAACTCAATGGCGTTCTCTACCAAGTCAATCACAATGAACTGCTCGACACGGACACACGTGAGTCCGGTTACTGTCGACACAAAGTAGCCCTGTCCGACATTGACGTACTCGCAGGAGATGTGGCTCTCACAGAGGCCAGTCATATTTGGGTGTACGCAAGCCACCCTGGGAAACAGGTGCTTCCCAGCGCACAATTCCCGATTGTTCAATCGTATGTGGATATATTTCTATCGGGCTGCATGGAACTAGAGACTCAGTATCAACTGACGGGGTTTGCCAAGCGATGCGTCACCACGACACACGATTGGTCTGAACACTGGGTGAATGATCGTCTTCATCCTCGCAGACCATTCATCTTTCAGCCCAACGCAATAAAGATTGATAAGCTGCTCAAAACCACCGTTCCTCAGCAATTTGAGCGCATCACCATCGAGTAGATTATTGAGCGTCCGAATTCAGAAAGCCTTCTTGCTGAATCGCCCACATCTGAGCGTAATGCGAATTCGCACTTAACAAGGCCTGATGTGTGCCCTGCTCAACCACTTTGCCTTCGTGCAACACCAGTATTGAGTCGGCATCGACAATGGTCGACAAACGATGCGCAATCACCACACTGGTGTGCTGCTCGGAGATCGCATTTATGGATTGCACAATCAACTGCTCTGACTGACTGTCCAGCGACGACGTCGCTTCATCAAACACAATAATGGGCGGTCGCTTTAAAATGGTTCGAGCGATCGCCACACGCTGTTTTTCACCACCCGATAATTTTAAGCCTCGCTCACCGACTAAGGTGTGCTCACGCTCTGGTAATGCATTAATAAAAGATTCTAAGTGCGCCATGCGAATCGCATTCCACACGTCCTCCGATGAGGCCTCAACATTACCGTACTGAATGTTGTCAAAAATACTGCTATTGAACAGCACCGTATCTTGCGGCACCACCCCAATGGCTTGGCGGACACTGCGCTGAGTCAGCGATTGAATGGGCTGTCCATCAATCAGTACGCGTCCATGCGTCGCGTCATAAAATCGAAACAACAGTTTCATGATGGTGGATTTACCCGATCCGCTGCTGCCTACGATGGCCAATTTAGTTCGTGCGGGCACACAGAAACTGATGTCATCCAAAATCAATCGATCCGGATGATAGGAAAAACTGACGTGCTCAAATTCCAGACTGCCCTGCGCTCGGCCTTGAGAATCAAGGGACAATTGCAGCGGTTTAGCATCCGCTGAATCGGTCACGCTTGGCGCGTTTCGCAGCAATGCAAACATCGATTCAATGTTGGCCATGGAACTGCGCATCTCACGATAGACAAAGCCCAAAAAATTCAACGGCACAAAAATCTGAATCATTAAGGCATTGATCAACACAAAGTCACCCAAGGTCATCCTGCCTTCCACGACCTTATGTGCTGCCAAAATCATGGCTGCGGTGGTCGCCAATGAAATAATCAAGGACTGACCACCGTTCAAACCAAACAGCGTCAATCGATTGCGGCGTTTTGCGTCTTCCCAGTCGCTGAGCTCGAGGTCGTAATAATGCGCTTCGTGATCTTCATTGGAAAAATATTTGACCGTTTCAAAATTCAACAAACTGTCGACAGCGCGCGAGCTGCTTTTCGATTCCGCCTGGTTTTGTTCACGAATGTATTTGATTCGAAAGTTCGTGCCCACGACGGAAAAACCGACATACGCGACCACCGCCAGCAACACAATCAACGCAAATCCCACGTGATAATTCCACAGCAACAACCCCACCACCATGCCGATCTCTAAGAACGTAGGGACGATGTTAAACACCATGAACCGCATCAAAAAGCTCACACCTGAGACACCACGCTCAATGTCTCGCGACAAACCGCCTGTACGACGATTTAAATGAAACGCCAGATCTAAGGAGTGCAAATGCGTAAAGACTTTGTAGCCAATGCGACGCATGGCACGCTCCGTCACACGCCCAAACAACATGTCTCGCAGCTGGCCAAACAGCACGTTAGAGAAACGCACCGCACCGTACGCAAGCAACAAAAATATCGGCACAATGAGTGCACCTTGTGCCAAGGCGTCTGCGTCCAAGTCATCGACTATGTGCTTTAAAATAAAGGGCAAACCCACGCTTGCCAGCTTAGCGGCGACCAAGCACAGCAACGCAATCACAATACGCACTCTGAATTCGAGCAAGTACGGCAACAAATCTTTTAAGGTATTCCAGTTAACGGGAGACGGTTCGTTCAGCTCTTTCGACGGACGCATGGCAACACTCAGTGGCTATTCAACAATGCAAGGATGTACAGTAACCCAATGTCTGAATTAAAACGACGAGCCTGGCTGCGTTAGAAATTCAAATTCTTCTGGCGTTGTCTCACGACCTAACACTTTATTGCGATGCGGGTATCGCCCAAATTGTTCAATGATGTCTCGATGCTTGCGTTCAAATTCAATATTGGATTTGAGTTTCAAGTTATCGAATAAACGGGTGGCTTGTTCATGAATCACCAAGGACTCACTGTGCATGTATGGCATGTACAAAAACGAGCGTTGCTGCACGTCTAATTGCTGATCCATACCTGCTGAGACCGCTTCTTGCGCTAAGGCCAGTGCCATGCTGTCAGACG
The DNA here is from genome assembly GCA_947561585.1 of Caprella mutica. Taxonomy (NCBI): domain Eukaryota; kingdom Metazoa; phylum Arthropoda; class Malacostraca; order Amphipoda; family Caprellidae; genus Caprella; species Caprella mutica. The sequence goes on along the minus strand of CANNZV010003223.1, from coordinate 133,962 downwards.
CAAACGCCAATGCCGAATCACGGTGCAGGTTTCTTGAGAACTGATCCAATACGATGATTTCGGCCAAACGACCTAATGCGGTGCGACGCCAACTGAACAATTCGCCTTGGCTCGCGGCGTGATGCACCCCCAAAAAATGATCGCGAATGCGTTGATCAAACGCCTCGTCTTTCACAAACCACTGATCAGGGCCATGGTCCTTAAACCAAAACTGAATAACGTCATTAATCATACTAATTCCTTCTCGCTCTCTAAACGAATGCACGTGCGATCATTATCGCATATACTCTGAGCAATCTCCCGAATAATAACAACACAATGGATACCGTCACATGAACATGCACCCCTACACCCAAATCACCCTCGACCAATTTGACAGCGCACCGATCAGCTTCATCAACGACATCGATCTGGACATTTCCGCCGATCAGTTGTTTGACATCCTTGAAGACGAAGACTCATGGCCTCAATGGGTACTCGGAATGGACAGCGCACCTTGGACCAGCAAAGCGCCGATTCAAGCGGGCAGTACACGCACCGTCAGCATGGCAAATGGACGATTCTTGGCCGACGAAGTGTTTATTGCATGGGAGCGACCGCATTACATGGCCTTCAGTTTTGAATCAGCCAGTTCAGGCGTGATGAGTTCGTTTGCAGAACGCTATCAAGTCACGCCGGTCGATGAGGAGCGTTGCACGCTGAAATGGACCGTCATTCAAGCACCTAACGGCATCGGTAAAGTCACCTTGCCGCTGATGAAACCATTGATTAACGTGATTCTCAAGAAAGTACTGTCAAACCTGCAAACGTACGCGGAAGACCGGTTCTTAGATTAACCGGCGCACGCCACCACCCTCCGCGCTGAGATAACATCAACCGCGCGGAGCGGCATATCACTTATTTATAATAAACCGTTTAATCCACGCTTCTTGCGCGGCCAACGCGCGCGGGGTGATCACAGGCAGTGTATGGGCTATCCCACCATCCACCAACGGGATATTGGTTTTCGGCACCGTTTCTTGAATCAAACCAAATCCATTGTCAAAATCGTCTGCATTTCGCACGCCCTGCATTGGAAACAATTGCTGGCCGACAATCGGCATGTCCAATATGTTCGCCAACCCTGTACTGCTGCTGGTAGGCACCACGGTATCGCCTTCACCGACCAGCACCGCAATGGGCCTTGCAGGCGTTTGATCCAACGGATGACGAGAATACTCTGCAAAATTAGCCGGATCCATATGATCCATCTCTTGCTGCATGATTGAGCGAAGCAATAAGGCGTCCGCACCCGGTGTTTGAAACGGAATCAGCGTACTGAACAAGAATGGCCATAAGACGGATTCTGACAATAGCTTCGTCAATCCAACCCCACCTACATGAAAATACCCGCCTTTAATGTTGGGCACAACACTCGTAGGCGTCAAACCAATCACACCGCCTAACGAACTGCCTTGAACCATAATACGATCGAGATCAATGTCTCCCACTCCGTCGCCATTCTTTGCAAACGCCTTACACAGCACATTCCACCACACACACTGAGCACTCGGCAACACATCCAGTGCCGCAATGTCCGTATTCACCGCCTTCATTAACGAGGTCAAATCAAGTGCACCTTGGGTCAACATCCCGACTTGCTCTGGAATCTTCGGCGGGCCAATATTTAACACGACCCAGCTCCCGTCTGAACGGATGCGCTGGCCATGATAAGGGAAATCGACGCCAATCGTTGCCATGCCCAATTTGGCATTGCTAAAGACATTCACAGATAACTCTTTAAACGCAGCCAGCGGGTGACCGTACACCGCGATGGGCACTTGCTCACCTGATTGCGCACGAGGCAGTGACAACAAGAAAGGAATCCATTCAGACTGCGGTTGAGCCTCAAAATCGACCAAGCCATGTCCGCCTTGACGATAATTATCCACGCGCACTTTACCCGTCACCCATGCCGCAACCACACCCGACGAGGTGCGCTTGATGTTAATGTCTTTGACCGGATGATCGTTGTTATAAACGGCCTCAATGGCCGACAACATAGGCCCTTGAACTTCTTCCTTAGAACGCACAGTGAACGCGGTCATTGAAACCAATTTCGAGACATCCACACCTTGTGCACGCAACGCATTAGCCCCTTTGCGGTACAACGCATGGACATGATCGTCACCGGACGAACTCAGCTCTTGAAGCGTGTCATCCACATCAATCACAGGAAATGTCTGACCCGATTGACGCAACACATCATCCGTCATCGCAACGACATACTGCTCACCATATTGCCAACGCACATTAGGGAACACTTCCACTACCTTGCTAGAACGCACAAGCGGATGAAAGTACCCGTAACCACTGAATTGAGCGATCACTGGCTCACGCACACCGGTGGTCAAATTAATCGCCACAATGGATTCCAACACGGACTCTTTGCTCGGCACGTCGGGGACTTCAAACAGCACCGCTGAATTTGGCGAAAAACCCGAACTGCCATTCAACATACGCTCAAGAGAGACACCGCGCTCCGAAGGCAACTCGGATGACTTTGCGAACAAGTGATTTTGATAATTCAGTCGACGCTCAGTGGACGAGCTGCTGTCTGCCTGAGTAAAGTGATCCGACGGGAACGGGAGCGCACAGTGCGTCATTGAAAACGGCGCACACGATGCACCGCTTGCCTGCACGTGCATCACACCCGACGCACACAACATCAATAATGCGCTCATACGCGCCATATGTTTCATGTTAATCATCTCTAAACCTCAATACGTTTGACCTACAGGTCGCTATTAAACCATCAATTGAGCCGCACGGTTGTATCCAGAGCGGAGTGTGACGTATTCTTTTCCATAAATTGCTCAGACATCTTGAGTAACAGTTTACGCGGCATCCAAGGCACAATCCAGTTCAACATGAAGCCCATAAGGCCGTATTCGCTATGGCCTGCTCCTTGTCTTATTGATGACTTGGATCCGAGCAATGTAGCGCATTTTTTTCACAAACACCATGAACGGAACACATCACACGCCCTCTCACACGACCCTCATAGGGCATCTGAACCACCCAACCCGCAGTCGACTTAAACCATTCAAATGCGTCATACCGCTCATCACCCCTTTGCTTTAAATAGCGCGATCTGAAGACGTGGATGCCTGAGCACATACCGATTTCATCTTGCTAACTCGAGCCAATCTTGCTTTGAAAAGCACGCATTTCTCGGTATGCTAGCAACTCTTGAACCTCCATCAAAAGGCGTCCCATGGCAACCTCACCGTCCACCCCACCCAATCCATTCAGCGACATCAAATGGAACGCACACGGATTGATTGCTGCGATTGCTCAAGATCACATCACCAAAGACGTCTTAATGTTGGCATGGATGAACGAAGAGGCTTTGCGCTTGACCATTGCTGAGCAACGCGCTGTGTATTGGTCTCGTTCACGTTCTGAAATTTGGCGCAAAGGCGACACCTCTGGGCACGTTCAACACGTCAAAGACATTCGGTTAGATTGCGATAAAGATGCTATATTACTGACAGTGGATCAGGTTGGCGGAAAAGCCTGCCACACTGGACGCCCCAACTGCTTCTTTAATCAGTGGCAAGATGACAACTGGCAGATTCAAGAAACCACCTAACCATTAACATTTCACGCAGTAAGCAAATTATGAATGACATCCTACACAATCTGACAGATCTGTTAGAAGCCAGAAAAAATGCTGGCGAACATGAGCAATCCTACGTAGCCAGCTTGCACCGCAAGGGCTTGAACAAAATTTTAGAAAAAGTGGGCGAAGAAAGCACCGAAGTCATCCTCGCTGCCAAAGACGCGGAGCACTCTAACAACACACACGATGTCATTAATGAAACCGCCGATTTGTGGTTTCATTCATTGGTCATGCTGTCCCACTTGGGCGAAACCGCTGAGCCAGTATTAAAAGAGCTCGAACGTCGCTTTGGTTTATCGGGGCTGGAAGAGAAAGCCAGCCGGAAGACGACGTGAGTATCGCAGCGCATGTTTGATATTGGTTTCTTTGAATTGGTATTACTCGCAGTGGTTGGCATCGTTGTCATTGGCCCTGAACAACTGCCGGTGATCATCAAGAAAATCATGCTATGGCATGGCCGATTAAAGCGTCAATTCACGCAAGTCCGCTCTCAGATAGAAGACGAAATTGGCGCCGACGAAATCCGTCAACAGCTCTACAACGAAACCATCCTGAGCGAACTTGATTCTGGCAAGAAAATCGTCGAAGAGCTGCAACACGATATGGAGTCATTTCATCAAAGCGTATCGTCAAGCAATGTCGACGAGCTATTTTCAGACACCGAGACGCCATCTCACACAGCGTCGAAAAACACGCAATCAACACCTCCTTCGAACTCACCCTAGAAATGGATTTCAAGATATGAGCAACAACATTGAAAGCTTTTCAGAAGAGGCATTACGCAGAAAAATACAACAGCTGCGTATAAAACATCGTGAATTAGACAGTGAGATCATCGAGCTTGAGCGCTCGCCGCTGACTTGCCACCTCAGCATTCGAAAACTCAAAAAAGACAAACTCAAGATAAAAGAAACCCTAAGCAAACTGGAAAGCGCCTTAATCCCGAACTTAAACGCATGAACTTTATTCACAACCTACAGTCAGATTACGGTACAATTTCAAACGAATTCAATCATTATTTATAACAATATTGGAGAACACCATGTCACATTTTTTAAAGCGCGTATCAACCACAATCATTGCCGCCACGTTTTGTTTGGGCTTATCGGCGTGCACACAAAATGCCTACGTGAACAATGAAGCAGGTAAATTGATAGGCACGGCTATTAACGCAGCGGCTAACCCATCGACCAGCACAGCCACTGCCGCTGCATTGCTCAAGCAGTGTGCTGCACTGCAAGCTCGTATTTCGGCCTGCCGCATGATGGCTCAAGGCGCAGAAGCGTGTATTTTGATTGCAAAATCACAAAACCCAATCGCCTCTAAATGCGTACTGTAAGCTGATCGATTAGTCTATATCGAGCACAAACGTAACGGGGCCATCGTTCACTAAGGACACCTTCATGTCCGCACCAAAGCGCCCCGTTGCCACCCTCCCGGTCAATTCTGCATTCAACAAGTCACTCATGGTGTCATACCAATGCTCTGCCCTGTCTGGCGCAGCCGCACTGGAAAAACTTGGACGCAAGCCACTGCGTGTGTTGGCGGCTAAGGTGAACTGAGACACCAGTAATATTGAACCACCCACATCCCGAACGTTTAAATTCATTTTGCCCGCGTCATCTGAAAATACTCGGTACGCTAACAAGCGCTGAATGGCTTTTTCAACAATGTGTTGATCATCGCCTTTTTCAACACCGACAAACACCAACATGCCGTGCTGTATGGCGCCAACACATTCATCATTCACATCCACGCTCGCAGACGTCACTCGCTGAATCAATAACCTCACAACACACCCCTTTCCTCTGAATTAAGACATCTCGCCTCAATAATTATCCATAAAAAAACCATGCAGTGCATGGTTTTTAATTCGATCAATGCCACCATCGCTTAAGATGCGTGTGTGCCAATTGAACTCAAAGAGGACCTTATGTTTTCTTCGGTCGGCTGTGTCGCTTACGCTCATTCTCTGTCAAATAGCGCTTACGCAGTCGAACAAAGCTTGGTGTGATTTCCACCAATTCATCGTCTTCAATAAACTCCAACGCTTGCTCCAAGGTGAACAACTTTGGTGGCGTCAAGGTAATGTTTTCGTCCGTTCCTGATGCTCGAACATTGGTCAACTGCTTACCCTTCGTAGGGTTAACCGTTAAATCATTTGAGCGCGAGTGAATGCCCACAATTTGACCTTCGTACACCTGAACGTTTGGCACAACACATAAGTGACCGCGCTCTTGTAAGTTAAACAATGAGAAGCCCAACACTTTACCCGTCACACTTGAAATCAGCACACCGTTTTGACGGCTGGCCAAATCTTGCTGTTTAACAGGGCCATAATGATCGAAGACGTGCGTCATAATGCCCGCGCCTGAGGTCATGGTGAGGAACATGCCTCTAAAGCCGATCAACCCACGTGCTGGAATGATGAACTCTAAACGCGTACGCCCTTTACCGTCAGGAATCATATTGGTCATTTCCGCTTTACGGATGCCTAATTCTTCCATAATCGCGCCTTGATGCTCGTCGTTGGCGTCGATCACTAATTGCTCATACGGCTCTTGCATCACACCGTCGATTTCGCGTTGAATCACTTCTGGACGCGACACGCCGAGCTCGAACCCTTCGCGACGCATCGTTTCAATCAATACCGACAAATGCAATTCACCACGGCCTGATACTTTAAACTTTTCAGCGCTGTCGCCCGGCTCAACACGCAAGGCCACGTTATGGATCAACTCTTGATCCAAACGATCTTTAATATTACGACTGGTCACGAACTTGCCGTCTTGACCTGCAAACGGTGAGTTGTTGACTTGGAACGTCATACTAATTGTTGGCTCATCAACGCTCAAAGGAGGTAACGCTTCAACACTCAAAGGGTCACAAATTGTATCTGAAATTTTCAGTGAATCGATACCGGTCACACACACGATCATACCCGCGTCGCCTGCATCAGTTTCAACACGTTCTAAGCCGTGATAACCCATTACTTTTAAGATTTTCGCTTTACGCTCTTCGCCTTCTTTACTGATAACCGTGACTTGCATACCCGGCTTTACAGATCCTCGTGTTACACGACCAACACCAATAACACCCACATAGCTCGAGTAATCCAAGGCACTGATTTGCATTTGCAACGGCGCATCTACGTCGACTTCAGGAGGTGGCACTTGATCCACAACCATTTGGAACAACGGCTCCATGTCATCGGCCAACTGATCCGCTTCAGGACCGGCAACCCCGTTTAACGCCGAGGCGTAGATAATGGGGAAGTCTAACTGCTCGTCGGTGGCTCCTAAGCTGTCAAACAAGTCAAAGACTTGATCAATAACCCAGTCAGGACGCGACCCAGGACGATCGACTTTGTTCACAACCAAAATCGGCTTTAAGCCCTGCTCAAATGCTTTTTGGGTTACGAAACGTGTTTGTGGCATCGGGCCATCCACCGCGTCAACCAATAGCAACACACAATCAACCATCGACATAACACGTTCAACTTCACCACCAAAGTCAGCATGCCCCGGGGTGTCTACGATGTTGATGTGGTAATCATTCCACGTAATCGCTGTGTTTTTTGCCAAGATGGTAATACCACGTTCTTTCTCTTGGTCATTAGAGTCCATGACACGCTCTTGACCCTGAGCACGACGGTCTAGCGTGTTTGATTGCTCTAACAATTTATCAACCAAGGTCGTTTTACCATGGTCAACGTGAGCAATGATTGCGATGTTACGAATGTTATCTATCACGAGGAAGTACCTGCTTTGATCGGCTCGTGTCCAGTATGGACTCAAACTGCACCGGTAAAAAATCAGTATAGTGCAATACGAACGGCCTAAAATTAAAATACGAATTACGACAAGCGCGTTAAAGGCGCGCATTATACCGTAACAAACCCCTTTACCCTAATCCTTACAACGACCGATGTTGCACGTGATGTACAACCTCTTCTTGAACACTGGTTTATTTCATAATAATTGATAAAATGAAGCCGCAAGTACTCCTTTACACAACAATAACTCGGGCACACACACATGACGAAACCACACGCGACATGGACCAGCCATTGGACATTTCTATTAGCGGCTATTGGCTCTGCCGTTGGGCTGGGGAATATATGGAAGTTTCCCTACATCACGGGTGAATATGGCGGCGGCGCCTTCGTACTGGTGTATTTAGTGTGCATTTTGATCATCGGTGTCCCGATCATGATCTCAGAAGTCCTCATCGGTCGCGCAGCCAAGCAAAACCCAGTGCACGGCATCTATCGCTTGGCCAAAGACTCAGACAAATCCGGCGCTTGGGGCTTACTTGGCGGGCTGGGTGTCCTCACGGGGTTGATGATTCTTTCTTTTTACAGCCCCATTGCAGGCTGGGCCATAGAGTACGCCGTAAACGTTGGCAATCAGACGTTTGCCAACAGCAGCGCCGACGCCGTGGGCGCTCAATTCACCCAGTTTTTAGGCGACACCGCGCAACTGACCAAGATGCACACCCTATTCATGTTGGTATCCGGGCTCATTATTGCACTGGGCGTTGTGCGTGGACTGGGTCTGGCCATCCGAATTTTGATGCCCATCTTGTTCATTCTCTTGTTTGTGCTGCTCTACTACAGCATCACACACGGCGATTTCGTCGGCGCACTGAGCTTCATGTTCGACACGGACTTCTCAAAACTCAGTAAAGAGGCCGTATTATCAGCCATGGGACACGCATTCTTCACACTCAGCCTGGGTATGGGCGCGATCATGACCTATGGCTCCTACATGCCCGACAAACCATCCATTGCGAAAACCGTGTTTGTGATTGCGTTCTTTGACACACTGATCGCATTACTCGCTGGACTGGTGATCTTCCCATTAACCTTTGCCAACGGCTTAGACCCAAGCAGTGGTCCCGGTTTGTTATTTGTGTCCTTACCGATTGCATTCGGCAACATGGACATGGGACATATCTATGGGTTCGTGTTTTTTGCACTGGTGTGCATTGCCGCGTGGAGTTCGGCCATTTCGATTTTAGAGCCGGGCGTGGCATGGCTTGAACGACTGGGCATTCACCGCGTCCTCGCAACCACCTTCTTGTGTTTGATTGCATGGGTGGGCGGTTGGGCTTGCATCCATTCCAACAACTGGTCTGGTAGCTCCGATGCCCCTAGGCAATTTTTTGAGTGGATTGATTACATTGCCAGCAACATCTTGCTGCCATTAGGTGGTCTATTGATTTCGATTTTTGCCAGCTGGAAAATGCGCCGAAAATTAGCGCGCACTCAGCTCAGTGATTTAAGTGAAGGCCAATTCAACACATGGTATGCACTCAGCCGAGTCATTGCACCGCTGTGCATCATCGTCGTGCTATTAAACAGTTCCGGCCTCTTGCAAAAACTGACCGGCGGCTAACCGAGCCGATCGCCCTGCGTGTTTTACACGCGCAGGGTGCTCATAATCTCCGCATGCACATCTTCAACTGTTTGCACACTCACGCACGAGCCATAGCCTGCGCTTGCACTGTACATAACCCCCTTGAACGTATACGTGGTCAAGGTAAACACCGTGTTCACTCCGGGCGGAACAAAACTGTACAAGGCGTCAATTTTCGCTTCCACCGCCTCACTAAGATAACCGTTTAAATTCCCGTAATTCGTCAACATAAACGCAGGATGTTGAAACATCATATACACTCTCATCATGGCTTTAGACAAGAAGGCCTTGGGTGGGAACGCTTGAAACAGGGCAACGGGATACTCACTCTCTAAGTTATTCAGAATGCGTCGATGACAGCTGGCCTCAATGGATTCATTGCGCAGTTTCGAGAAGCGATGCTTGAGTAACATAAAGGACGTATCACATCGCAGCACGTTCATACGACGAAGATTCATGTCCACCGCCACCAAGACGGCCACGGTCACATTACGCCCTTCGTAGAAATGTTTTTTGACCGCCAGCATGTATTTTGCCGCCAGTTTTGCCGTATACGAAATCCCTTCTTCAACGCACTGATCTGCCACGGCTTGGTTGTCCTCCTCAGCCAAGGTCATGGTGCGCACAAAGAAAGATTGAGAGTTCGTCTTCTTATCGTATTCTTTTGGAAAGCGTGCAATGCCTTTCAACACATAGTTCGCAAAATAACGCAGCAACCACGTTGCAATGTGAAATATTTTAAAGTGTGACACGTATTTACTGACCAAGGGTTTATCATACGTGGACAGCTCGACCTCAGAATCGGTCAATGCATAATAAGTCATCAATACTTTATTCAAAAACACCATGGAACTGCGCCCATCGGCCATATAATGCTGAAAGATCACCGCTAAACGGTTGCCTTCATACAATACTGTAATTGGATAGCTGGTAGCAAACACCGCTTCTTCTACTGCACGATCCATTGACTCACCCATCATCGGTCGGCGAAATTCAATGTGAGGCGCTTGGCTTAAGGGGCGTTTTTTGAACGTCAGTTCGGGATACACTTGATCGTTAATGCACTCAAGAAAGGCACCTTCAAGCAACTCTGGATCAATTTCATCATTCAATGTCATGACCGTGCAAAAATTAGCACACCTCAAGTCATGAAAGCGTTTAAACAGTAATTCGGTTTTATTCAATTCCATAATTCACCATTTAATTGACTGGCGATCACATCATAGCAATCGCTGGTCGAACACTAAGAAGTCTTGCACTTGATTGAGCTGGTAGTCGCATGAAATGGTCACGGCCTCAGAATCTTTCAAGTGAACAATGGCTTGCTTACACACATCAATTCCATACTCTCTTTGCAAAATAAACTGATACAACGACAACTGCAAACCATATTTCATGGTATGACAATCGGGCAAAATTGCAGCCGGACCACGCACCCCTTTTTTACCATTAAACGCATAACTCGAAATGCGTTTATTGGTTTTCCAGTCAATCAAAAAATACCGCTGCGTCTTTTTATCAAACGCCAGTAAATCGATCGTCCCCGCCAACCCTAAGGTTTCAGAAAATATCAGCAGCTCAGGAAAAAACTGATAGCGTGATGTCGGCATCTTTTCATTAAGCCAGGTCACCGCTTGCTGTGACTTAACGTCATTCACCGCCGTTTGACTCACGAGATAGTGCTCTATCTCTGCGTGCACCATTGAACCGTACTCTGACGCCGAATTCCATTCCGCCAATACCGAATCAACACTTCGACTCTGGTATTTTTTATTATTCGCCACCAAGTTTTCAGCCACGGACTGAGCATCAAACTTTTCAAAAAATGAACCAATAAATTCCGTACAACTTGAAAACGTCATGTCTGCGTTCGACGCCATCGAATACGTATGCGTCGCTTCATCCAACACCACATCATGATCAAACAAGCGCGTCGGGAAACAATCCAAACTTAAATCGTCATAACTCATATTAAATCACAGCCACTGAATAATTTCTTGCCACCAAAAGTATCATTTACACCTCATCCTCAACACACAGGTCATAGACATTGCAATTAATCAACCAACCCAGCACATCACGCTGCACGTCATCCAACGATTGCAAATCCACCGCATCTTGTGAACACAAGGTCTCGACAAACGCCTGATGGTCTAGCGGGAGCGTCATGCTCTGCCCATTTGCAAACAATAACACTGCATTCTCTAATACGGTAAATGCCATTCGGGCATCTAAGTGTTTCTCGAGTATCGGCGTTGTTATTTTTTGAGGCATCATGGACGCGTTTCCAGCCTCCGCCATGTCCACACAATGGGGCTCTGTCATCAGGTGGCCAAACACCGAGGCAATGCGCGTCGTATCCAACGCCAACCGCATGAGTTCAGACTGTATTGTCTGAAGCGTAGCGGATGAAATCTGATGCGCAGACGGAACCTGCGAACGCGTCAGTTGTACGTCTTGATAACGTACATCTTGAGGCACGGTCAATGCCATATCATCGGCCACACTCATTAACATGTCGGCGTAACTTGGCGCTCTAAAGCCTACGCTGATGGTCATGCAGTCGTCACTTTGTGAGACACCCCAATGCGCCACACCGGGAGGCACATACAAAATATCACCTGCGGACAACACGTGTTCGGCGTCGGTGTCGAACGACGCCAGTAATTTCAAGTCAGGATGCGCGATGAGCGCTGTTTGCTCGTCACAGGTCTGTCCAATTTTCCACAAGCGATCGCCTTGCAGCTGAATCAAAAACACATCGTAGTAATCAAAATGCGGCCCCACGCTGCCGCCCTCTTTGGCGTAACTGATCATGATGTCGTCTAAACGCCACTCGGGAAGAAACGAAAAGAAACGTTTCAACTCAGCAACCTCTGGAATCACATGATCCACCGACTGCACCAACAAGGTCCATGTCTTATGCGCTTCATCTGCATCAATTTGAGCAAATGACGTTTCTTCAAAGGGCCCGTGATGCAGTGCATAGGAGCCGTCCTGCTGTTCAACCACCACCCGTGAGTCAATCGACTCTTCAAGCGCCAAGCCCGCTAAATCATGCTGATCAAAATCAATCGTCAATGACGGCAAGCCCTGACGGATCAAGGACGGCTTTGTTTGCCACACGTCTTCCAAAAACGCATCGGCATCAAAGTTGCTTAACTGAGTTGAATCCATGGTTGCCCTCCATCGGGGTAGTGTATGTTCGCATCGACCGCGTACACATCATGAATGCGTGACTCGCTCAATACATCGCGTGGCGCACCATGCGCCACCACCTGCCCTTCATGCAGTAACAGGACATCATCGCAGAACGCATACGCGTGATTTAAATCGTGCAGCACAATACACACCGTGCCACCTTCGCTTACAAACGCTCTTAAACTGCGCATTAATCGTATTTGATGTGAGGGATCAAGCGACGCCAGCGGCTCATCCAACAGCAGCACCTGACTTTGCGATGCATACAAACGTGCCAACATCACACGCATGCGCTCACCACCGGATAAGGTGCTCACCATCCGATGGCGTAAATGCAACACATCTGCACGTGTCATCGCGTCCTGTAAAAACTGTGTTTTTTGCGTCGTGCTGAACGGTTTGTTTAGAAACGCCAAAGCCACCACATGCTCCACGTACAATGACCATGCCACGCGAGGCGATTGTTCTAAATACGCAACATGATGCGCGTACTCACGCGCAGAATAGTCGGTGAACGGCTGCTTAAACAGGTGGCACTGGCCTTCATTCACGGGCAGCAAACGTGCCAACACCTTCAACAAGGTACTTTTACCGGCACCATTTGGCCCAACAATCCCGAGCACTCGTCCAGCCGCCACGTCAAACGACACATCCTGTAACAGAGAACGCGACACTGCATCTGAATTCGAATCCGAAGACTGGACGCCGATGTGCTGAACAGACAATACCAATGTCATCTCTCAAACCGCCTGTGTTCGTAAACGATACAACAGCCACAAAAAGAATGGCCCACCAATGAGAGAGGTCACCACACCCAACTTAAGGTGCACGCTCGAGGCTTGCTGAGACGCCAATGTTTGCACCAACGCATCGGCCAGCAGCAACATCAACGCGCCCACCAAGCCACTGGGTATCAACAATTTTGACGGACGACTGGAGACAATCGGTCGCAGTAGATGCGGTACCACCAATCCAACAAACCCGATACTCCCACTCATTGACACCGCAGCCCCCACGGACAGACCCACACCTAAAATGATCATGGCGCGATAACGGGTCGTCGAAAACCCCAAAGTGCTCGCCGTGTCTTCGCCCAAACTGAGCGCATCCAAATAATGACGGCTGGCATACAACAAGACACATCCGACCACCATAAACGGAACACTGAGGTACACGTCCATCAAACTTTTGTTGTCTAAGGAACCCAGCAACCAAAAAATCATTTCACTCATGGCGTATGGGTTATCCGAAAAATTCAAGGCCAAGGCAATGAGCGAGGACATCACCGAACTGATGGCAACGCCTGATAAAATCAACGACAAATTACTCGCTTGGCGCCCTGCCAGAACAAACATCATCACCACCGACAACGCCGCACCCAGCAAACCACAGATCGGTACGAACACTGGATTCACACTGTACAAGCCATAAAACAACGCAAGCACCGCACCCAGCGACGCCGCACTGCTGACACCCAGTAACCCAGCGTCGGCCAATGGGTTTTGAAACAAGCCCTGCAATGCCGCACCCGACATCGCCAAACTGAAGCCAACGGCTACGACCAGCAAGACACGCGGCAAACGAATGTGCACAAACACCTGCTGTGCAATCTGCCGAGCCTCGGCATCCAATTCCGTCAGCAAGGTCCACCAATTAATATGCGTGGCGCCTAATGACGCGTCCAGCAACGCCGCTAAACACACCAACACGACGCTGATGAGCACCAAGTGACGCGCCAACCAGTTAGGAGGAAAGTGAGACATACGTTTTCCTCAAGAATTGAAACCGCGCCACAATCGAGCGCGGTGAACACGATGAATACACATCGCTGTCGGTGACAAATTTTGTGCGCGTTAACGCTGCGCGTAAAGCAGGGTGATTCAACAAGCGTTGGCTGGCCGACGCCCGATTACGGGTCCGATCACCGAGTAAAATAACGTCGGGTTGAAGCGCAATGATGTGCTCCAACGACAACGCGGCAAATTGTTTGACGCCTGCTTCAACGGCGACATTCACAAATCCCGCTTTCTCAAGCAATTCATGTTCTAAGGTGCCTGCGCCATTGGTGTACCCACCCGGCCCCAAGGTCAGCACCCGAAGTCGCGCTTCCTTCGGGGCCATTAAAACAGGTTCATCAATGTGCGTTAGCGCGGCGTTCATCAAGGCCACTTTGTCTGGCACGCCCAACACCCCGCCCAACTCCGTCAACGCCACTTGAAGCTCGCGCAACGACGCAGGGTAGACAAACGGCACAGCGGTTTTCTTTAAGGACCCCAATGTGTCCGACAATAATTTAGGTGAAAATTGACTGGTTAAAATGATCGATGATTGCAACAAAAACAGCTCTTCTAACTGCGCGTGATTGCTCGGCACCAAACGCGCTTTTTTCCAATTGGGTGAGTACTGTGGATCTTTGGACAGAAAGCTCAGGGATTCAATGCGATTGACGGGAAACAACTCAAGTAACAATTGATCCGTGCATAAATTCACCGACGCAAACAACGGCAACTGGGGTTGCGTACGCTCACTGGCATAAAACGATGCGCTCAACACACACCACACCAGCGCAACACAGGCTCTACGCATGCGGTCGAAACACCGACACATTGGTGTGCCCTTGCTCGTACAACAACGACGCATGCAAACGGCTCATCACACCTTTATCACAGTACAAACTGTACACATTGGATGCCTTAAATTGAGATAACTCATCGTTCAACTTGTAAAACGGAATGCTCAGAATTTTATTATTTTGCGCCAACACTAAGGGCTGACGCTCACACTCGTCTGGATGGCGAATGTCCACGATGATTGAATCGCCCACGGGAAAGGCAAACTCTTCCACCTCAACCGCCGCTTCAAACGACATGTCATCAATGCGCTCCACGTTAATGTTCGCCAAGGCGTCGTCCAATACCGAAAAATCAAAGCGTTCTTCTTCGAACTCAACCCGTTCACGTCGCGCACGGGTTTTCGGTTTGACGGAAATCACACCACAGTATTCAGGCATGTGTTCAGCAAAGACGGCTGTACCAATTTGCTTGGCAATGTCGATGATGTCTTTCTTATCCATCGTCACCACCGGACGCATGATCAAGGTGTCGCTGACATGATCGATCACCGATAAATTCACCAAGGTTTGGCTCGACACTTGAGCAATCGCTTCTCCCGTCACCAAGGCTTTTAAATTGTACTCTTCCGCAACGCGCTCAGACGCGCGCACCATCATGCGTTTTAACACCACGCCCATGTGCGAGTTATCCACACTGCGCATCAATTCCGCAATCACCCCTTCAAACGGCACCGTGTAAAAATTCACTCTGTGATTGGCGCCATACCGTGACCACAAATGAAACGCCACTTCTTTCACGCCCACTTCATGAGCACGTCCACCCATATTGAAGAAACAAAAATGCGTTGTCAGCCCTCGGCGCATGGTCAAATACGACGCGACAGGCGAATCGTATCCGCCGGAAATCAGCGACAACACAGACCCCAATGAGCCAATCGGATAACCGCCAATGGCGTCAAACCGTTGTCGCACGAGGTACACAATATTCTGCTTAATCTCCAACTTCACGGTGATGTCCGCACCTTTCAACTTGACCCCTGCGGCATCTGTTTTTTGCAGCAAGCCCCCACCAATGTATTGCTCCACTTGATGCGACGTGAAGTCATGCTCGCCACTGCGCTTGCAACGCACCACAAACGTCTTGCCCGCTAAACGCTCTGAAAATAACGGCAGCGCTCGATCTAAGACATCATCTAAGGTCTCAAACTCATACCCTTCCACCGCCAAGAAAAAACACACCCCAGAGGTACACTGCAGAGCATCTATCAAGCGCTCACGCATCACAGGCTCTAGATCTGGAGTATCAACGGTTAAAAAATCCCATTCACGCTGCACCTGAATGCCGTCATGAATTGGACGGCACACCGCACGTAAATTGTCGCGCAGCTGCTTCAAAAACTGCTTGCGAACCGGGCGACTCTTCATCGTAATTTCGGGGGAATACTTAACAATGTAACGCATAACTCAGACTGTTTTCGTGGGAGACATAAACGAGGAAAGCACGAATTATACCATTAGAGACCAACGATATACGCCATTATCAGCGCAAAAAGTGTACTTTTATCATGCCAAGTGATAGCGTGAGTTCTATAAATAGAATAATGAATAAATGGATTTAGTCATGAAACTTGTCGCATTACACTTGCTGCATGCGCTCGTGTTTTTTATCGCCAGCGTCTACTCCTTTGACGCGTTGACCTTTAACACAACGTCACAAGGGGTTGAACCTAGCGCGCACACCAAGATAGCCCAGAGCAAACAGCCACATCCATCCACCCCGTCAGCCGCTCAATAACACACTATTTTTACATTTACACCGTCGCAAGATACGTTAGTATAAGCTATTGTCATACTGTGACTGTTGTAGAGTGCAACCCTAAATAATTCACCAAACAGCCAAACGATGAACACTATGAGTCAAGCAATCGCACACAGCGACATTCGAAGTAAACACACCCCACCCATCCTTCGCCACGCCCTGCAGTTACTCGCTTGTATATTTCTATGCCTCACCTCACACAATGCGTTCAGCGAGGTTGCGATCCCCAATCAATTGGAGTTTCGTACATTCACAGACATCGAGACCACTTATGGAACAGCGAAAACCTATGAAAGCACGTACATCAACCCTGTAATTGTATGCACTTACAATCTCGCAGATAAAAGCCATAGAGCGGCCCAAGTGCGCATACGAAACATTAACTCATCGGGCTTTGAGATTCGACTTCAAAGTCCAAACTCAGGCACATCACCCACCTCCAAAACCGTCTATTGCATCATCTCTGAAACTGGCACTTTCACCAGCCCTATCCCTTATGTAGCAGGGTCCATTACATCTGAACACACTCAGAAAAAGAGTGATTGGTCTGCACCAAGCCACAACATAGCAAGTAACATTTCCATAACCGGCTTAACAAATACCAACTTAACTGTCTTAGGGCAAGTCACCACGGAAAGCACTTACTCGGCCACATCTTTACACTCAAACTTCGTTTCTTTTTGGTCTAACAATTGTAATACCAGAAGCGCTATACCAACAACCAATAACCTCTGCGTCAGCAAAATGAGTGGCCACACAACAACCAGTGGCGCCGATGAAACACTCTCCTACATCGTATCCAAAGCAGATACTTACACACTCCCCAACGTTGGCAGTGTGCAGATTAAGACAGGCAGCAGAAGCATTAGAGGTGCCACAAATAGTTCCCAGATCTCTTATTCTTTAGACACTTCCAATCCCTCATACACATTCGCCACCGCCACGATGGCCGGTGCAAACGGCAGCGATGGTGGCTGGGCGGCATTCTATGGCACAAACCCACTGGACTCACAACAAATGGTCCTCGTCATTGATGAAACTATCTTGTCAAGCCGGGCGCATACAACTGAGAATGTCGCGTTTTGGGCCTTCAGCCCTAACCCAACTCCAAGCCTCAAACTACAAAAAACCGTGGCCACCCAATCAGACCCTGTGAACGGCAAGGCCAGCAATGCCAAAACCATCCCTGGCAGCGTTTTAGATTACACCATCAGCGTCATCAACGAGAACGAGTCCGCACCAGACACAGACACCGTCGTCATTACAGACAACATCAGTAATTCACTTCAATTGTACGTTGGCACCAGCGATACAGATCAAATCATTACCTTAATAGACGGCGTCGCTCCGCATCAGTCCGACTTCGACACATTCAATTACCTTGGACCGAATAGCACCACCGATCACGTAGACTTTTCGGCATTTGCCAGCGGCAACGATTGGACGCACACACCCACAGACAGCGATGGTGACGGCTATGAAGACAGCCCCACAACTCGTCGTGTTCGCTTCCGTTTGCCCGGCCGTATCAAGCTCGCCGTTCCGGTCACAGACAACCCTGGAAATTACACAACACAACCCGTTGGCAACATCAGGTTTTCAGCCAAATACACCCCCAATTGACGGATTGCGCTCACTTCATTCGATGCACCCATCACCCAAACAATCCACAACAGATTGTGCGCATCACAAAGCACATTCACTCTAGCCGTAGATTACAGCCCAACCCTAATGTCTGCAGACGCCATGACCGATTGTAATCGTTC
The DNA here is from genome assembly GCA_947561585.1 of Caprella mutica. Taxonomy (NCBI): domain Eukaryota; kingdom Metazoa; phylum Arthropoda; class Malacostraca; order Amphipoda; family Caprellidae; genus Caprella; species Caprella mutica. The sequence continues at coordinate 115,520 of CANNZV010003223.1, read as the reverse complement.
ATCAGCACACCACCCGCGTCGTGCATTGCATACACCATTACATACAATCGTATATTCTAATCGGATATATTTATATATAAAACAGATACTTACGAGCCGCTTCACTGTAAACAGCCCCCTTAATCCGATCAAACATACCGCATGGGCGACCCCATTAAGTGCGCATATCATACAGGACACTCCATCTACGAAAGACTGTTTTGACACTGAGTCGGCTCACCTATATTATTGCCTGCTAAGGATCTGCGTCAGGCAAGCTTTTGGCAAGGAGACAAACACATGACAGACAAACACATGACAGCCCCCGACAATCCGCGCAACCCCTCTTCAAAGACACCCTTTAAACGAATAATCGTCCAGCGACTGCAGTGGGAGTCGACAAACAGCCGCCCCACGCGATCAAACCGCGTTCGAGCACTCCATCACGCCATCGCACTCATGATGTTACTGTCGCCTCCACTTCATGCGGCGCAACTGTTGCTTGCTAAGCAAACATACAATCAAACCAGCGCCAGCAACCCCTCGACCCAGATCACGTTTTCGTCTGCGTTTGATAACCCACCCATTTTGATTTTATTGCCAACAACCAATGGCGGGCATCCCGCAGGGCTTCAAATTGCATCCATAAACAACACCAGCGCCGCTGTACTTCCGATTGAACCCAGCAATCTTGATGGCTTACATGCGCCAATGACCAGCACCTCATTGGCCATTGAGCCTGGTAGTTACAAGTTATCGGCTAATGGGCCGCGTGTAGAAGCTAGAACCGTTGATGTCATGTCGACCGTATCGGCCATCGACAGTTCCTCATGGACAACTGTCACGTTTCCTCAGTCCTTTGACTCACCACCTGCGGTTGTGGTTACCATACAATCCAGAAACAATGAACAGGGAACCCCACCGACAACACCCTCGCGTCCATGGATTACACCCGTGGTTCGCAACATCACAACGCATAATTTCCAAGTCGCTCTCGATCGCTCCGAAGCCTACAACGATGGCGGCAGCATCACAACCGCCGAAACCATTGGGTATGTCGCCATGGAAAGAGGATCTGGAACGTTTAAAGACAAAGATGACAACGACATCAAATGGGCCAGTTTTGACACTCCCACGACCGGTGGTTACGACCAACTCAACTCGGCCACATTGCACAGTTTCGCAACCATCCTTGGTAGCAACCCATTTACAAGCACACCGCTTCTAGTTGCGAGTAAAACATCTAGAGCGACGAGTGACGGAGGTTGGCTGCGACAGAGAACAATCAATCAAAATCAATTCCGCTTAGTGATTGATGAAGACTCTAATTTCAGCGGCGGCTACCCTCTTCTAACAGGGCAGGACAATGAACGAACTCACACCGCCTCAGACAACATCAGCGTCATTGCATTCAGCCAAAGCTTCGAAATTGCCGAATTAATCAACAACGCCCCTCCGCAGTTTTCTCTGAAAAAAACCGTCTCTGTTGTCAGCGACCCAATCAACCTCACAACGAATCCAAAGGCCATTCCCGACTCCATTCTGGAATACGCCCTGACACTGACCAACGAATCCTTTGGCCCCTTGAGCAATGATCCTGACACCCTTGTTCTCAAGGATGAAATACCCAACGGCACGGAACTGGTGGTCACACCCAGTTTTTCGTCTGGAACCCCTTGTGGTTCATCAACTACCTACCTAGTGCAGGGCACGCCCAGCAGCGGCCTCAGCTGCGTCTCAGGCACAGTAACGTATTCAGACAACGGTTCTACGTATTCCAACACGGCGAGCACCTCAACCAAGCACATCCGCATCGCACCCACAGGCACATTCAGTCTCGCCACAGACGCTGCCAATCCACCGAACGTGACCTTCAAGTTTCAGGTCAAAAAAAACTAAACCTCCATGTGACTCAACATACTGTTGAGCCACACACATAACACACCGCACCCCCACAAAAACAACAGCCAAAAAAAGCCGCTATTAAGCGGCTTTTTGTCGTTCTCAAAGCGAGCATGAGCTCATAAACAACCTCTCTGAGTAAATCGCCAATGAACACAGCTCATGACGATCTCGCTCAAGCCCAGTTTTTATGCGCCATGATCGATGGTGATCGTTCAGAGCAGTACACCACCCGTATCGCGCATCGTATACACCATTACATACACGCGTATATTCAAACTGAATATTTTCATGCATACAATGGATATGTACGAGCCGCATCACTGTAAACACCCCCCTTAACCCGATCATACATGCAGAACACTCTATCCACGAAAGGCTGTTTTGACACTAAGTCGGCTCACCTATACTATTAACGACTAAGCCTCGCTAAGGATCTGCGTCAGGCAAGCTTTTAGCAAGGAGACAAGCACATGACAGCCCCCGACAATCCGCGCAACCCCTCTTCAAAGACACCCTTTAAACGAATAATCGTCCAGCGACTGCAGTGGGAGTCGACAAACAGCCGCCCCACGCGATCAAACCGCGTTCGACCACTCCATCACGCCATCGTACTCATGATACTGTTGTCACCACAGCTTCATGCCGCACAACTGTTGCTTGACACACAAACTTACCTAAAATCCAACGGCAACGTCAAAACAACCATCAATTTTGGCAGTGGGTTTTCCACAACCCCTATACTCATATTATTACCAACCAAGCAAGGGGGTCACCCTGCAAACGTTCAAATTTCGTCCATCTCGCCCACGAGTGCCACCGTCTACCCAGTAGAGCCTCGACCACTTGATGGTTCTCACACTTCGATGACCAGCGTATCGTTAGCCATCGAAGCAGGCAGTTACAACCTAGCCGCCGGTGGGCCTCACATCGAGGCAGGCTCAGTCGACACAAAAAAAACCGTCTCTGGTGATTCAACAGCCACTCAATCATGGGAAAGCGTGACCTTTTCCGAACCATTCAACAACATACCATCGGTCGTGGTCACCATACAGACCAATAATAATGAAATCGGATACAACAATAGCTTACCTCCGGTCAGCCCATCGGCCCCATGGATGACCCCAGTCGTTAAAGAAATTACGACAACGGGGTTTAAAGTCGCTCTCGATCGCTCTGAAGCTTATAATGATGGAGGCAGCGTCACCACAGAGGAAACCATCGGCTATATTGCCATGCAACAAGGTGATGGCGTTTTTAAAGACGGAGATGGAAATGATGTCACATGGTGTAGCTTTGACACCAACACCTTTGGCGGATTCGATCAAGGCAATGCGGCCACATCACATTCATTTCCAACATCCTTGTTCCAAGCTCCACCACTTGCCGTTGCGAGCAAAACATCACGCAACACAAACGACGGCGGCTGGCTTCGCCTATGGACACTCACCAATAATGCCATACAGTTAGTCATCGACGAAGACTCTAATTTCAACATATCCAACAGACCCTTGCTCACAGGCCAAGATGTCGAACGCGATCATTTTACCGATAACACGTCACAAACACCTGCCGTAGACAACATCAGTGTCATCGCATTTAGTCGAAGCTTTACCATCGCAGAATTGCCAACAACCGAACCACACTTTTCTTTGAAAAAAACCGTCTCTGTTGTTAGCGACCCAATCAACGGCACCAGTTCAACACAGGCAAAAGCAATCCCTGGCTCCATTCTGGAATATGCACTAACACTGACGAATCACTCATTTGGCCCAGTGAGCAATGATTCCGGCTCCATCGTTATAGCCGATGACATTCCAGACGGCACCGAACTGGTGGTGGCACCCACTTTTTCTCCGTCTGGCGTCCCTTGTGGCTCAGCAACTACCCACTTATTTCAAGGCTCAACCAGCAGTGGCCTCAGCTGCACGAGCGGCAGCGTCCAATACTCAAGTGACGGCTCAATATTTTCAAACTCAGCCGGCACTGACACAAAGCACATACGCATCACACCGACAGGTGCGTTCACCTCCTTTACCGATGACACACAACCTCCGCCAAGTGCCACCTTCAAGTTTCAGGTCAAAAAAAACTAAACCACCTCGTGACTCAACATACCGTTGAGTCACATACATAACACACCGCACCCCCACAAAAACAACAGTCAAAAAAAGCCGCTATTATGCGGCTTTTTGTCGCTCTCAAAGCAAGCATGACGTCATGAAAACCTCTCTGAGTAAGCCGCCAAAGAACACAGCTCATCATGATCTCGCTCAACCCCATTTTTTTTGCACCATGATCGATGGTGATCGTTCAGCAATCCACCACTTGTCTTGCGCATCGTATACACCATTACATACAAGTGTATGTTCTAACTGAAAATTTTCATGCATACAATGGATACGCGTCAGCCGCTTCACTGTAAACAGCCCCCTCTTAACCCAATCCACCGCATCACATGGGTGACCGCCATTAAATACGTATATATACGGAACACATCATATACGAACGGTTGTTTTCACACTGAGTCGCATCACTATACTATTAACGGCTAAGCCACGCTAAGGATCAGCGTTAGGCAAGCTTTTAGCAGGGAGACAAGCTCATGATAACCCCACACAGACCACGTAGAACCACTTCAAACATACCCTTCAAACGACTATTTTCGAGCATACGACCCCGACATCACGCTGCAATGCTCTTGGTGGTATTCACGTGCTCAGCCCATGCAGCACAATTCCAACTTTCCAGTCAATCTTATGCCCAGACTAGCGGCGGCAACATGACAACCATCAATTTTTCGCCCTCATTTGACACCACGCCCGTATTAATTTTATTACCCACAACTGCAGGCGTTCAACCTGCGGACGTCCAGATATCGTCTATTTCCGCGTCAACTGCTGTCATGTATGCCATCGAACCCAGAGAACAAGATGGGCCGCACTTAAGCATGCAAAGCTCTTCACTCGCCATTGAGCCGGGTAATTACCAACTGTCATCAACGGGTCCGCGCGTTGAAGCAGGCACCGTAACGACAAACAAAACCGTTTCAGGAGACACCACAGCCACTCAATCGTGGGAAACCGTTACGTTTTCAGAGCCATTTGACGCACCGCCCGCTGTGGTCGCCACCAAACAAACAAACCACAACGAAGGCGGTGAAAACAATCTCATGCCCCCAAGGGTGTCGTCCATTCCGTGGATCACCACCGTCATCAGAAACATTACCACCTCCGGCTTCGAAGTGTCATTGGAGCGCTCTGAAGCCTACGTCGATGGTGGTACCGTTTCACTCGCTGAAACCATTGGCTACGTCGCCATGGAAACAAGTCATGGTAACTTTCTGGATGCGTCATCAAACACCGTGACCTGGGCCAGCATGAATACCAACACGTCAGGAGGGTTCGATGAGCGGAATACGGCGACTCAAATTTTTTACCCGCAGGAATCTGGCAGCTCAATTTTTTCCACCACCCCCATCGTCGTTGCAAGTAAGACCTCTCGAAACGACAACGATGGCGGCTGGCTTCGTTTGCATCAGCATACCAACACGCGACTTCGCCTACCCATTGACGAAGACACTGAGGTCAACAATGAGCGCAGCCACACCACACAAGAAAGTGTCAGTATCATTGCATTCAGCCAAAGCTTTGTCATTCCCGAATTGATCAATACCCCACCACAGTTTTTTTTGCAAAAAACCGTGGCGGTACTCGAAGACCCCGTGAACGGTGTCAGTTCGACTCACGCCAAAGCCATCCCTGGCTCCATTCTGGAATATGCCCTGACACTGACCAACCGTTCATTTGGCCCATTGAGCAATGATCCCAACACCATCGTTCTCAACGATGAAATACCGGCCGGTACGGAACTGGTGGTCACACCCAGTTTTTCTCCATCTGGCGTCCCTTGTGGTTCAGCAACCACCCACCTATTTCAAGGCTCACCCAGCAGCGGCCTCAGCTGCACGGCCAGCACAGTGACGTACTCAAACAATGGCATCTCATTTTCCAGTACGCCGAGCGCAGCAACCAAGCACATCCGCATTGCACCACAAGGCACATTTAATCTCGCAACAGACGGCGCTGTTCCGCCAAGCGCCACCTTCAAGTTTCACGTCAAAAAACTCTGAGGCACTCAAGGCTTGAACCTCTGCCTCAAGAGAGATCAACGCCCGCAAAATACACACACCCCAGGCACAAAAAAGCCGCTATTAAGCGGCTTTTCGTCGTTCTCAATGCGAACATTACTTCATGAACAGCATCTCTGAGTACTTCGCCAAAGGCCACAACTCATCCGCCACTTGCACTTCAAGTGAATCGGCATGAGCACGTACGTCAGCCATTAGATCACGCACGGTACCTGCACAATGCTGCATGTGGTCTTCTGTGCTGGCAAAGCCGTCTTTCGCAATCGCGTCTTTCAGCTTATTCACCGCTGACATCATACCGCCAATGTCCGATGCAACCGATTGAGCAACGCCATTATCAAGCTCAACACCGATCTCTTTAGAGGCCATGATGGACTCAGATAGCTCAGCCAAATACGCCGTAGCCGCTGGGTAAATCAATGTGCTTGCCATCTCAACCGTCAAGTTGGCTTCGACTTCAATCGACAAGATGTACTGCTCTGAATACACCTCGAAACGACTCGCAAGCTCAGCAGGCGTTAATACACCCGTGCTCTCAAATAAATCAATGACCGACTGCTCTTTAAACGCTGGAAGTGCGTCCGCTGTGGTTGGAATGTTTTTCAAACCACGCTCTTTTACCGCTGCTTCGTGCCACTCAGATGAGTAACCGTCACCACCAAATACCGCGTTGCCATGCAAGTCCATCAACTCTTTCAAGACCGCCATAACAGCCGCTTGTTTTTCATTGCCTTTGAGCGCCGCTTCTAATTTTTCAGCAATCCAGTTCAATGAATCCGCCAACATCGTGTTCATGGCAACCAATGGACCCGATACCGACTGAGCAGAACCCACTGCACGGAATTCAAAACGGTTGCCCGTGAATGCAAACGGTGAGGTTCTGTTACGATCACCTGGATCACGAGTGAACTTCAAGATTTGAGACAAACCAAGGTCCATGTCGCCGCCACCAACGGTTGCGTCTAACTTGCCTTCTTTGATTTGAGTGAACACGCCTTCAAGCTGATCACCTAAGTACACAGACAAAATCGCAGGAGGCGCTTCATTCGCACCCAAACGATGGTCATTACCAGCCGATGCAATCACTGCTCGCAACAACGGTCCGTACTTATGCACACCTCGGATCACCGCACCACAGAACAACAAGAAGTTTAAGTTCTTTTCTGGGGTATCACCTGGATCAAGCAAGTTGCCTTGCGTTGAGTTACCAACAGACCAGTTCACGTGCTTACCTGATCCATTCACGCCTGCAAACGGCTTTTCATGAATCAAAAACAAGAAACCGTGCTTTTTCGCAATTTTCTTCATCAACGTCATGGTCAACTGCTGATGATCGGCCGCTACGTTCGCGTTCTCATAGTACGGCGCGATTTCAAACTGACCCGGCGCAACTTCGTTGTGATGCGTTTTTGCTGGGATACCTAAACGGTACATTTGGTCTTCAAGGTCTTGCATGTAGACCTGAACACGCTCAGGAATGGCACCAAAATAGTGATCGTCAAATTGCTGACCTTTTGCAGGCGCTGCACCGAACAATGAACGTCCAGCCAATACCAAATCAGGACGGTTCGCTGCGAAGGCTTCATCGACTAAGAAATACTCTTGCTCAGCACCACAGCTGGAGTTCAATGGTGCAATCTCTTCTTCGCCCATCAAGCTCAATACTTTTTGAGCTGCTTCATTCATTGCACGGTTAGAGCGCAACAATGGAATCTTTTTATCCAACGACTCACCAGTCCAAGACATGAACACACTTGGAATCATCAAAGTCGATCCGTTAGGCGTTTCTGCTACGTACGCTGGGCTGGTTGGATCCCATGCCGTGTAACCACGTGCTGAGTTCGTTGCACGGATGCTGCCATTTGGGAACGATGAACCGTCTGGCTCGCCTTTAATCAACAAGTTACCAGTAAATTCTGTCACACAGCGGCCTTCTGAATCTGCCACCATGAAGCCATCGTGCTTTTCAGCCGTGGCATTGGTCATTGGGTAGAACACATGAGAGAAGAACTTAGCGCCTTTGTTCATCGCCCAATCTTTCATTGCCGCTGCAACCGCTTGTGCAGACTCATCATCAAGTGGCTCGCCAGTTTGAATGGTTTTCTTAACCGCTTTAAACGCGCTTTTTGACAGCACTTCTTCCATAACGGCTAAGTTAAAGACGTTTGATGCCCAAATATCCTTCAACGGCTTTGTTGCACCAAGCTTCATCGGCTTTCGGCTAGCGATCATATTTAACGCCGTAGCGCGACTTGCATTTCCACTCATAATGTTTCTCCAATTAATAATGTTTTATTCGTCATCTAATGCCAAGCGTACAGACGCTGAAAACAGGCAACTTTAGGCATTAAATCAAGTTCAATACATAATGCATCAACACTTATACATGCAATATTTATGCCAATCAAGGAACAAATGAATATTCCTTTTAAAACAAAAGGTTATGTATTTTAACGCACCCCCAGAAAGCACCAAAATAGAGCTATTTTAGCGCCTTGTGCACCTTATTGGTGCGATCTTGCGCTCGCCTTATTTAACCGCTGTATTTGAACCAGAAGACACCTCTTAAAATGATGGTATATTAGACCGATTGACAACGCGCACATTGAGCATTATTGCGCACCAGCGAACATAATAAGGAACTCAGCATGTCAACCAACACCTTACGCCTTATCCAAGACATCAACGCCACATGGGCAGACCTTCGGTTCACCGACACCCACGGGAAAGAGCACCATGTGTCCGTGCCCAGCCACTGCATTGACGCTGATTTTTTCACCCAGGGCAAACCGTTTGACGGCTCCTCCATCGAGGGCTGGAAATCCATCCATGAGTCGGACATGCTGCTCATGCCGATCGACGACGCATCGGTGATTGACCCCTTCACCGACGAACCCACAATCATCATTCGCTGCGTTATCGTCGAACCCAACTCGCTCACTGGCTACAATCGAGACCCTCGCAGCATTGCTCAACGCGCTGAAGCTTACCTTGCGGCCAGCGACATTGGTGACAGCGTCCTATTTGGCCCAGAGCCAGAATTCTTTGTGTTTGACGACGTACGCTGGCACAACGACATGTCAGGCGCCAGCTATCAAATTCGCTCCGAAGAAGCCGCTTGGTCGAGCAATCGCGCTTACGATGACGGCAACATGGGGCATCGCCCACGCGTCAAAGGCGGCTATTTCCCGGTTCCCCCTGTTGACTCTTTACACGACCTGCGCAGCGCCATGTGTTCTGCCATGACCCAAATGGGCCTTGACGTTGAAGTGCACCACCACGAAGTCGGCACCGCAGGCCAGTGTGAAATTGGCTGCGGCGCCAACACCTTGACGGCCAAAGCCGATGAAGTGCAGGTCTTTAAATACTGCGCGCACAACGTCGCACATGCGTACGGAAAAACCGTCACCTTCATGCCCAAACCCTTGGTCGGTGACAATGGGTCTGGCATGCACTGCCACCAATCCATTAGCAAAGCGGGCGTCAATATTTTCAAAGGCGATGTCTACGAAGGATTATCTCAAGAGGCGTTGTGGTACATCGGTGGCATCATCAAGCACGCACACGCCATCAATGCATTCACCAACCCGTCCACCAATTCATACAAACGCTTGGTCCCCGGTTACGAAGCGCCGGTCATGCTGGCGTACTCTGCGCGCAATCGCTCCGCCTCCATCCGCATTCCTTTCGTCCACAACCCCAACGCGGCACGCATCGAAGTGCGCTTTCCTGACCCATCCGCCAACCCATACTTGGCCTTCACAGCCCAGCTCATGGCAGGCTTAGACGGCATACGCAATCAAATCGATCCCGGTGCGGCCGCCGATCACAACTTATACGCAACCGAGTCACATCAGACCCAAGACGCACTCACCGTTGCCAGCAGCCTAGAGCACGCATTGGATGCACTCGAACACGATCGTGCGTTTCTATTGGAAGGCGGCGTCATGGATAACGACATGATCGATGCTTACATCGCTTTAAAGCGTGCCGACGTGACACGTCTCCAACGAGCGACACATCCACTCGAATTTGATATGTATTACAGTTGTTAACATATACTAATGTATGCTCAACAGCCTCTTAACGGTTGATTTTAAAGCGATTCACCCTGAATCGCTGATCTCGTGGCTCATGCGAACGTATTGCATGTGCTATCGAGCAATGTAAAATGTGTCCAGATTGGTGGAATAACGTGTTGCGCAGAACCCGTTTTGAGCGTTTAATGAGCCACCAAAACACTCTGTAACCAAACTAAAAGGGATTCCCTCATGAACACACTGTTAAAATTAGGCGCAATGACCGTCTTATTAACAACACTGTCTGCATGCTCAAGCCAGCCTTTATTCAAGAAAAGCTCAACCGCTAAACTCGACGCAGCGAATCAACAGATTTCAAACCTTCAAAAACAGATTGCTCAAACTCAGCCAAAAAGCGCCACGGTTAGCGTACCCAGCACGCCAGCTGTCACCACAGCACCTGCCGCCAAACCAGGCCAGTGTGTTGCGCAAATCGACATTCCTGCTGAGTACAAAACAGAATACGTCAAAATTGCCATCGGTGGCGGAATCGAAAAAGTCGAAGTCGTTCCAGCTAAATTCAAACACCAGAATGAAAAGATCTTAATTCAAGATGCGTCTGAGAAAATTGAAATTGTTGCTCCGCCTGTCTATGAAACCAAAGTTGAAAAAACCTTAGTGCGTAAAGGCTACCAAACATGGGAAAAAGGCCGTGGCCCAATTGAAAAGGTCAACCCTGTTACGGGTGACACCATGCGTTTGATCAACGTACCTGCGCAGTACCGCACCATCAAGACACGCGTCATGGTCAAACCTGCGGTGACAAAGACCATCAAAATCCCTGCGAAATACCAAGAAGTGCACAAGCACGTGATCGCACAGCCTGCGCAAGTGGTTAAAACCACCACGCCGATTGAATACAAAAGCGTTCCAAAGCGCACATTGGTATCGTCTGAGCGCGTTGAGCAACGTGAGATCTTCTGTGACACCGAAGAGTACTCTAAGACAATTGCACTGCTTCAGATTGCACTCAAAGAAGCCGGCCACAACCCAGGCACCATTGACGGCTATGTTGGTAAGCAAACACAGCAAGCGGTCACCGAGTACCAAAAAGCCAATGACCTACCAACAGGTCACTTGACCATTGAGACACTGAAGAAATTAGGCGTCATGTAAACAGCTTCGTCTTACTGAACGACATGAAAAAAACCACTCACTGAGTGGTTTTTTTTCGTCCATCATACGAGATCATCGACGCACGTGCTGGTTGATTGTGCCGAGGGTTCACGCGTACAATTGACATTCATCAACACCATTTACTCACACAACAGGTGCACCCTGCTATGACACACCGTTCATTCATTGACCGATTCATTGGCGAAGTGGATAAAGGCCTGCGTACACTGAACAAGGCGCACCACGCCAGCCGAGACAACCCCAGCAATGTTCACAGCGCTGCGAACACCTCGACACTCAGTGACGAAGAGAAAACGCAGAGCGCGCGTCTCATGCGCGTCAACCACTGCGGTGAAGTGTGTGCACAAGCGTTGTACCAAGGCCAATCCTTAACCGCCAAGTCACGCGTCACACAAGACAGCATGACGCAGGCCGCGGAAGAGGAAATCGATCATTTGGTGTGGTGTGAAGAACGCCTTGAGCAACTCAACAGCCACACCAGCGTGTTAAACCCACTATGGTATGGCCTGTCGTTTTCGCTGGGCGCGGTCACAGGCCTACTCGGTGACAAAGTGAGTCTTGGATTCGTCGCCGCCACCGAAGAGCAAGTGTGCGAGCACATTGAAAGCCACCTCTCAGCACTACCTGAGCACGACCACGCCTCACGTGAGATTCTAGAAACCATGCTCAAAGAAGAGCAAGCGCATGGCCAACATGCCCTATCCAGTGGCGGAAAAGACTTTCCCGACGCCGTCAAACACGCCATGTCCGCAGTCTCTAAGGTCATGACCAAAACCAGCGCACACATTTAGCTTGCGTTGACCCCGTCTCGGCTCGATCACGCGGCAAAAAAAAACCAGCGACCTCAACAGGCGCTGGTTTTTTTTTACGTAGGGTGATCAACCGTTCGGCCTCTCACCCTCCCGTCGACTGAGTGACGACTTAGTCGCCTGACATGAACAATTGCACGACATACCACATCATCAAGGCCACCGATGAGAACAATTGCAACGCCGCGCTCACATGCTGACCTGGTCTGAAGTGATGCAACACATTCGATGTGTCGTACAAGATCGCAGCACCCGCATACAACACCATGGCCGCACTGAACCAGTAACCCAATTCAAAACTGCCCATCAGCACCGACGCCACAATCAAGCCCATGGCCACCAAACCGCCCCAGATCAAAAACGTGCGTAAGAACGAGAAATCTTGGCGCGTGAAAAACACCACGGCGGTCAAACACGCAAACGCGGTTAACGTCATGATCGCGGCACTTTCAATCGTGCCTGCAGCGAATCGCTCGGCCATAAACAGCAACGGCACAAAAATAATGGCCTGCGCCAACACAAAGATGCCCAATGCGCCGTATTGCGCCGCTTTGGATTGCAAGGTGTGCGCAACGTGACTCGCGCCATACGAAATCACCATAAACAAACCCAACACCACCAACCAGCTTACGCCCGTCAGCTTGCTCGCAATCACGGGCGCCCAGCCTGATTGAAAAATATACGACTCAATAAGTACGAATAAGCCAATTGCACCGATTAAGTGCAAATACGTTTTCATGATGAATTCTGAGCGGCCTTCGTTTGCCCCTTCAATATCACTGACATGAGTATGATCCATACGCTAACTCCTTTTTTTATTTAATGATTAATCGACTGCTTGATCGCTGATAGGCGGGTGATACATCACCTGTACCAACGTACCATCAGGGTCTTTACAATAAAAACTGCGCGCACCGTCACGGTGCGTTTTGGGTGGTTTCACAATCACCACCTCATTGGCACTTAAAAACGCGTGCCATTCGTCCACCAAGGGCATGGACTGAACAATAAAACCAATGTGATCTAAGCGCTGACGTATCGGCAATTCGACGTCATCCGCCCAGCGGTGCAAGGCCAAGTTATCGATGCCTTGAGAGCTCAAATACACGTTATCTGGATCTGGCTGCCACTCAATGTCCATGCCCAGTAACTCGGTGTAAAACGTCAAACTGGCTTCAAATTCACGGGCAAACAATGCCACGTGCCGAAGCCCTAAACTGCGTTGAGGTCGCTGCATCGTATTATGCCTCGCTCATCACGTATTCGTGTGTCACGGTGACGCCAGCGGCTTCAAACATTTTGGACGCGGAGCAATACTTTTCAGCTGACAAAGACACAGCGCGTTTGACTTGCGATTCTTTTAACGCGTTGCCACTGACTGTGAACACCATGTGAATCTTGGTAAACACCGCCGGTACGGCATCGGCACGTTCGGCCTGCATCTCACATTCACAATTGACCACGTCTTGGCGCGATTTTTTCAAAATGGCGATCACATCAAACGATGCGCATCCGCCCATGCCCATGAGCATCATTTCCATCGGGCGAGCGCCGATGTTACGACCACCATGATCTGGCGATCCATCCATGACGACACAGTGTCCGCTCTCGGATTCACCTAAAAACGACACACCATCCACCCATTTAACTGTAGCTTTCATAACGACTTTATTTCCAATCTGGCCTATTTCAACGAGCTTTAATGATACAACACTTTATGCACCTGTTATGATAAATTTCACATTCATTCCAACAACGTACCCAATACCATGACCACTCGCACAGCGCTTGATTTAAATACACATGGCTTAGACAAAAAGATCCCCGTTGGCATCAGCTCCTGCCTCATGGGCGAGCAAGTACGCTTTGACGGCGGCCACAAATACAACAACACCTGCATGGTTCAACTTGCAGAGTACTTTGACTACACCCCCACCTGCCCAGAACTGGGCATGGGCATGAGCATACCGCGCCCCACCATTCGTCTGGTCGAACGCGACAACGAAGTGCGCTTGCTCGAAGTCAAAGACTTGAGCCAAGACCACACCGACGCCATGAACACCTTCACGCAGTCACGCTTGCCCGATTTATCTCATCTGTGCGGCTATGTGGTGGCCAAAAAATCGCCCTCGTGCGGCATGGAACGCGTTCAAGTGTATCGCGAAAACGGCCATACCAACGATTACAAAAGCGCCGGCTTATTCACCAAGGCGTTGATGGAACAATACCCCAATTTGCCCGTAGAAGAAGACGGGCGCTTGCACGATCACTTACTCAGAGACAACTTCATTTCACGTGTGTTTATTTATTCGAAATGGCGCGAACTCGAAGCCAACACGCTGACCTATCATGACCTGTACACCTTCCACAGCTCGGTCAAATACGCACTGATGGCGCACGATCATCACTGCTACCAAACCTTAGGCAAATTCATTTCAGAAGCCGGTCGAGAGCAAACACCCATCGAAGCCATTCAAGATGAGTACATTACGCGCCTCATGGCGTCGTTGAAAAAAATCGTCAAACGCAGAAGCCACCAAAATGTGTTGTTGCACATACTGGGGTATTTCAAGAACGACATCGACACCACCGAACGCGACATGTTGCTCGAGAAAATCAATGAATTCACCGAAGGTCTATGCCCTCTGGGCGTGCCGATTTCGCTGATTCGACTGTTTATGAAAAAACACCCGAAAGAGTATCTGGATCGTCAGTTCTATTTATTCCCCTACCCCAAAGAACTCTCGATCAGAGAGTTTATTTAAGCATGAACGCACTGGTGTGGTTACGCAATGATCTGCGCGTGCACGACAACGCGTCGTTCCGTCACGCATTCAAACACGTCGCCGCCACAGCGCATCAGGTGTTTGCGGTGTATTGCGTGTGCGACGCGCAATGGGACGCGCACGATGTCGCCCCAGCACGACGCTTACTCGTCCTCAACACGCTGATCCAGTTGCGCCAACAATTAGCCGAGCGCGGTGTGTGTTTGATCGTCCTCGACTCAGAGAATTTTGAGACCTCAGCGCACGACGTCTGTGAATTGGCGCAGCAACTTGAGTGCGACGTGGTGCACTGCGCGTACGAATATCCACTCAACGAACGCCGCCGCGACAAAATCGCACACCAACAGCTCACCCAACACGGCATAGCACTTACGGGCCACCACCACAGTTGCTTGCTGCCCATCGGTCACGTAAAAAAACCCGACGGCACGCAATACAAAGTGTTCACACCGTTCAAGAATAAATTTTTAGGCGCGCTCGAATGCCGCTTGGACGAGCACCACACGCCCACGTCGGATAACTGGCAACAAGCACTCGACCAAGACGTCCTAGCACAGTACGACACGATGTCACTCGCCGTACTGGAACAACACCAACAGCGACATCATGCGGTGACACACATCAGCGCATTGTATCTAGACAACGAGACGCGCATTCTTGAGCATCTCACGGTGTTTTGCCAAAGCGCCATCAATGAGTACCACACGCAACGTGACATCCCAGCCACACCTGGCACCAGCCTGTTGGCCATGTACTTCAGCATTGGCTCGCTGTCCGTGCGCACCGCCTACGACACCGCTCGTCGTCACAGCCAGCGTGGCGATGGCTATCAAACGTGGGTCAACGAACTCATCTGGCGCGAGTTTTATCGCAACATCATCGCCGACAATCCGCGACTGTCGATGGGACACACTTTCAAACCGCAATATCAAGACTTCCCATGGCACAGCAACCCGACAGGCTTTGAGGCATGGACACTCGGGATGACCGGCGTGCCATTAGTCGATGCGGCAATGCGGCAGTTAAATGAATGCGGTTGGATGCACAATCGCTTGCGCATGGTCACTGCGATGTTTTTAACCAAGTACTTGGGGGTGGATTGGCGCTTAGGTGAGCAGTATTTTATGAGCGTGTTGGTCGACGGGGATTTTGCCGCAAACAACGGCGGATGGCAGTGGAGCGCCTCAACGGGCACCGACGCCGCACCGTATTTTCGCGTGCTCAGCCCAATACGCCAAGCCGAACGCTTTGACAAAGACGCGGCCTTCATCAAACAGTTTGTGCCCGAGTTGGCGCACATCCCAGCCAAGGCCATTTGCCAATTCAAACACACGCAGTGGCTCGACACAGACTACCCACAGCCGATTGTCGATTTAAAAGACGCGAAGCAGCAGATCGTCGCGCAATTCAAAGCCATGCTCGACACCACCCGCTCTGACGCCCTCTAACGCTCGCATTAACAACAACTGACACCAGCCACTGGTACAATGCACACCCACTAAAATCAGTGTGTCCGCTCATTTCGTCGATAAATGCATAAGATAGTTACAATTTCCACTTGCCACCATCCGACAGATTAGTATAATTGCTGGCTTAGCGGAGGGGTGGCAGAGCGGTTGAATGCACTGGTCTTGAAAACCAGCGTAGGTTAATAGCCTACCGAGAGTTCGAATCTCTCCTCCTCCGCCATTTATTACTTCTGCAGTTCCTTTCTGATTGACTCGTCAAACGAAATACCAAACAACCCATTGCAAGAAACGCGTTTAACTACGTCATCTTATGGTGTTGCCTGTATTGTTGCACTTGCGCAGCTCATTCTTGTTGATCTTTTTTCTTTCTTTTCGCTCGCCGCTCTCGCTCTATTTGCTCTTCCTGCTGCACGAGGAACTCATCCCATGACCTTCTCACCTCCTCCTTATTACGCTCTCTTTCTAGTTTCTCTTGCTCTCTATTTTCTTTTGCTTCGGGAGAAACGTACTTTTTTATGTCATGAATTTTCATTAAAAACAAAGCACTACCTAAAGTGCCGCCTCCATGGGGCAAAGGAATTAACAAAAAGACGATAAAAAACGTAACTAAAGTTAACAATATATTTTTCTTCATAATAACCTCCGAACTATAAAGCCCCCCCCAAAAAAACCTAGACATACCATGAGAGGAAACGTGTCTGAACAAGCCAAGGTATGCTCCCGAGTTCAAATCAAAGATCATTCACCTATTGGAAAATAGGTAATCAAAGCGCCACCAATCTGGTGAATCAGCTCAGCATCAGACGGAATGCTGGATACTTCTGGCAAGACCCAACATAACATCTCTTATCAAGCGATATCAATATCAGCACCCGTCTCTACCAACTTCATGAACTCACTCATTTCCGAATTGCCTATAGCTATACAGCCATTCGTCCAATTGCAGCTTTGTTGTGCCTGTCGTATTTCTCCTCCACCCTGAATGGTAAATTTGGTGTCGCCACATTCACACTGACCGTTTTGCTTTTATTGAACATCGCTCATAGTCTAATTTCCTGCAATAAATGAATCGTCCGCTTTTCTTAAGTGGGTGTCTTTAGCTTCTCTATTAAATGTGTGGATTATTTTCATAGGCTTTTAGTATGTATATATAACGCTGTAAACAACATAGGAAAATCCGTCGAGCTACGTAGGAGCTAATTTATGGCTTCCGAATTTTTTTCATTATTATAAGCCATACTTCTCTCTTGCCTTCTCTTTTATCTGCACTAGCATTTCACTACCTTTTGCCACCTTATCGGTTCCTCCCAGTTCTTTGTAAATATCGAAACAAATCTGGGCTGCTTCGTCGATAGATTCATCTAACAGGTCTTCAACTTTTACACCATCGAACTTTTGACTATCGGGATAAAGGTTACGAGTTGCACCACATGACAAAAAATATAGGACGTAAAACTTTATGTCATTGATTTCAGATGTTTCGTACTTTTTAAGCACTTTCAATCTGTTCTCAATAGCCCTACCCCAAAATGCCACTAGGTAATACGTAGGCAAGCTATTGTTCACATGGAATAGTTTTTCGTAAGACTCATCTTTCTCCAATAGAGTAGAGGGTCTTGCTCGAGCAAAGTCAGGCTTCCTAAGTAACGTAGCCATAAGGCATTGTGATAAGAATTGCAGACTTATGATTTTTTTAGGCTTTTTACCTTCATTTTTGTAGTAGTTCTTACGCCGATCATAGAAAAGTGCCCGCGGCTTAAAGTAGTCCTCTATTGTCCGATGAATCTGATCAGTCGCCCTCAATGAAGATTTTGGAATGGTGGTCTGGCTATTTGTGGCCCTAATTATCCTATCCCTAGTTTCTTCGTCTTCCGGAACAATTACACGAACTAAAACCGATCGGGTTTCTTCAGCTATCCTGCAAGGATACTCTGTGTAAAATCGATGAATCTCTGAGGAGGTTTGCAAGCCATTAACTATTTGTGGATTGTGAATAATCAATTCTCGCCCGCCAGGTGTCGTTGCATCAGTTGCAAGAATAGTTACGCCATTATTCAGCCACCAAAACTCCTCCTTTCCTTCTTCTATTAACGTGGCTTGAATCTCTCTATTCACACTATTTTTTCCTTGATAATCTCGCACATTCGATTCAAAAATGTGACGAATCAACTTTCCATCATCGCCTGATACAAACCGGTAATAATCTGATATTTTCACCAATGCGATAAATACTTTTTCAGAAGTGGATAGGGGTGAATCTAAGGTTGCTAGGCGAAACACTTCGCTGGCTCTTTCTTGAGAAAGTTGCAACAGCTCACTTGCGCCGATGAAGTCCACATTAACATTTACCGATGGAAGTTTTCCCCTTACATCATTTTCAAGGTCACCAGCCTGCTTTTTAACATTCGCATGTATATTTGTTCCGAGACTGGCATATATAATACGCACCCTTAGGCTTGGCTTCCTAGTAACCAACGCAACATAGGTATCTCGAAACAATTCAAATGCCGAAATTATCGAGTTATTATAACGCCCTTCAAAATCTCCTTTCTCAAAACCGAGATCAAGAAGATTTGTACAAAGGCGCGCAAGCTTTAGTAGCACATCTTCACCGAAGCCATTCTCTTTTTTACTTTGAATAATCACCAACTCGATATCAGGGTTTTTTTTATACTTTTCTTTTACGTCTGAGTCTTCTCGAATTAGTTCGCCGTTAATAAAGAGATAGATGGAGTCAGCCCCTCCATCGTGACTTTCTCCTGCTATTCCATTTGAAATTTCGTCATAGCTAAGCTCATAATCCTTTAATATTTGGACTGCTGAGTAGTATTCGAAGAACTGGCTTTCAGACAAGCCTGCATCAAAATGCTCGGCTTCTTGATTGAGTAATTCTCTTAGTAATATCTGTTCGTTTGCGGACATATGGAATTATTACCTCGATTAAGTTAAACATGAAACAATACACCTATTTATTTGATAAAGTATCAAATACTGACCCAGGCCGTACAACAAGATACCTTCCTAAAAAGCAGGTGTCGAGCTCGTTAGCTCACAGCGAGGTTGCCGTCTAACATTCTCCATGCGACTTCATCCACCACAATGAGCGTCAAAACCAACCTAAGACACCCATCTCTTAGAGTTAATCTAAACCATTGTATTACGATTAGATTTCAACTTCTTTGTGATTTAAATCGCGCTCATCTCAGGCTAAATTTCGCACGATCTCTGTTACCACAAGATATCAATTTCAGTTCCGTTTCTACTAACTCCATGAATTCATCCATGTCCGAATTGGTTAGGGCAATGCAGCCATTCGTCCAATTGAACATTTGGGTAATGGGTGACAACCAACTTAGCCAGTTCTTCTGGCCATGCACCATGATAAACCCACCGGGGGACACGCCTTTAGATTGTGCATTGGCAACATCTTGGGCATTGGGATAGGACACATGCATGGCTCGATAGAACGCTGAATCTTCTTTTTTATAATCTAAGGTGTAGCGACCTTCTGGCGTTTTTTGGTCGCCTTCTTGCTCTTTGTGTCCTTTAGGAGCGCCACCAAAGGCAACGTGATATGTCTTAACAACCTTACCGTCATCCAGTAAAACCATCTTACGTTCCGACTTATCGACTGCAACCAAATCAACGTCAGCCAACACAACAGAAGACATCAAAACCACCATGAGAATAATGTACCGCATAAGCACCTGCTGTCTTATTTATTCGCCTGACTAGGCCATTCTTAATCGCCTGAGCATACTCGACACAAGCTGTGCAGTTAAGGCCGTTTGGCTCTTCAAAAACCCGTTGTGTTTCGGCCATGGCTCATCCACATCTGACGTTCGGGGGTGTCACATTGTATTAGCAATTATCATCATCAAAGACATTAAAGGCAACTTCTAAACGAGGTTTTAGAACAAAAGGGAATGGTCAATCACGTTGATGGATTGTTATTTTCTACACGGGCTTGTTACTTTTACAAAACTAAGTCAGCAGGCGAAAAAAAACCTGATGACGATGCATCAGGTTTATGAGTAACTCGCTGCCGAACTAAAGTGTTCGACAGTGTATACGATCGATTATTTTCGCTTGCGTGATAACAACAAACCAAGCATCGCGATCATCAACCAAATAGGCGTCGCACCACCGAATACTTTCAATCCACCGTCACTAGACTGACACTCAGACCCTGTAACACATGGATCATTTGGATTGTTAGGATCACTCACTCCGCTTGGCACGGCTGTCGTTGATGGATCATCAACACCATTGACTTCTTCACCATCCGTTAAGCCATCGCTATCGCTATCGCTCAATGAAGGATCAGTACCCAATACCGCTTCTTGTGCATCGGTTAGGCCGTCATTGTCCGTATCCAATGTACATACGGTCACCTTGGTTGATGGGTAACACGCATCAAGTGCATCGATGACATTCGGCTTATCAGTAGAACTACTGTTCAATGGAGCTGATGGATTGTCACCCACCTCGAAGCCGTCTGCAACGCCATCACCATCGCTATCGCCCAATGCAGGATTCGTACCCAATACCGCTTCTTGTGCATCGGTTAGGCCGTCATTGTCCGCATCCAATGTACATACGGTCACCTTGGTTGATGGGTAACACGCATCAAGTGCATCGATGACATTCGGCTTATCAGCAGAACTGCTGTTCAATGGGTTCGATGGATCACTGCCCACCTCAGCGGCGTCTGTAACGCCATCACCATCGCTATCGCCCAATGCAGGATTAGTACCCAGTTCAGCTTCTTGCCCATCGGTTAGACCGTCATTGTCCGTATCCAATTTACATGCAGTCACCTTAATTGATGGGTAACACGCATCAAGTGCATCGATGACATTCGGCTTATCAGCAGAACTGCTGTTCAATGGATTGGATGGATTGTCACCCACCTCAACACCGTCTGCAACGCCATCACCATCGGTATCGCCCAATTCAGGATTAGTACCCAATACCGCTTCTTGTGCATCGGTTAGGCCGTCATTGTCCGTGTCGTCGTCCGCAACTAAATCACAGGCATCAACAGTTGTTGACGGATAGCATGGATCAAGTGCGTCAATGACATTCGGATCATCTGTAGAACTGTTGTTCAATGGGTTCGATGGATCACTACCCACCTCAACACCGTCTGCAACACCATCACCATCGCTATCGCCCAATAAAGGATTAGTACCCAGCTCAGCTTCTTGCCCATCGGTTAGACCGTCATTGTCCGTATCCAATTTACATGCGGTCACCTTAATTGATGGGTAACACGCATCAAGTGCATCGATGACATTCGGCTTATCAGCAGAACTGCTGTTCAATGGGTTCGATGGATCACTGCCCACCTCAACGCCGTCTGCAACGCCATCACCATCGCTATCGCCCAATAAAGGATTAGTGCCCAGCTCAGCTTCTTGTGCATTGGTTAAGCCGTCATTGTCCGTGTCTTCGTCCGAAACTGAATCACAGGCATCAACAGTTGTTGACGGATAGCATGGATCAAGTGCGTCAATGACATTCGGATCATCTGTAGAACTGTTGTTCAATGGATTCGATGGATCACTGCCCACTTCAACGCCGTCTACAACGCCATCACCATCGCTATCCTCCAATGAAGGATTAGTACCCAGCGCATTTTCTTGTGCATCGGTTAGGCCATCTGAGTCTGAATCTAAACCACATGCAGACACAGTTGTTAACGGATAACACGGATCGAGCGCATCGATCACATCTGGATTATCAGATGTACTGCTGTTTAACGGGTTATCATAATCCGTTCCAACCTCATCAGGGTCTACTACGCCGTCTCCGTCGGTATCGATTAAGGTTGGATCAGTACCCAAATTATCCTCATTAAAATCTGAAATACCATCACCGTCTGTGTCTTTAGGACAAGCCTCAACTAACACCGTTGGGTAGCAAGGGTTCATCGCATCAATCAATGTTGGATGCTCTGCTAAATTAAGTGGTGAATCCGCGTTATCGCCTACTTCTGTTAAATCATCAACACCGTCTCCGTCACTGTCTGCTAGCTCAGGGTTTGTGCCTGCTAACGCTTCATCTTCATCCGACAAACCGTCACCATCAGAATCTACAGACGTCTCCGAAGACGCTTCATAACAACGCGCGTGGTAATATTCAATAGAGTTAATTCCTGCTAGCAATGACGCAGTACTCACGCTCACCATATTAAATGGTTGCGTTGCTTCAAAACCAACCGCGACAGCACCAGAGTCAGCCAATAGCTCGTACACAGGGAAACTAGACGCCAGCTGTAAATCGGTTTTATTTTCTTGCTCAACACCATCAAGATAGGTTGTTACCGTCACAAATCCTAGCCAGTCACCGACCACACCATCTGCGTTCATCACCATTTCAGCCATATGTCCCGCTGGACAAGCACCATTGGTGCCATCTTCTTCAGGCACATAAATCTTAGCCCAAGCAGAGGTAATACCCGCAATGCTCGCGAACTTAGTCACACTTGTCGCTTTTTCTGGTGCGCCCGCAATATTATTACCACCGCTGGAGGTACACGCCAAAGGTACTAGACACGCCAACCAATCGGTCAAACCAATCAGACCATAACCGTGGGTATCTTCTGTTTCTGCAGCCGGTTGACCAGCGCCTAAATTAACAATGCCCCAGAAATCACCAAAGCCGCTATTTTGACCAACACGCTCTGTCGCCTTCCATGATGAAAGATAAGGGTTTTCAGCCGATCCGTCACCAACCACAATCGTTTCGTCACCAACTTCTGGATCATAACAACGGGCATGGTAAAACTCGATTGAATTAATTGCAGATGCCACCGAAGAAACGGAGACGCTGACCATGTCAAATTCTTTGTTCGGCGAGGTTTTAAACCCAACGCCTGACGCGCCAGAATCAATTAACAACTCAATAATTGGAAAGCTTGAGGCAAGCTGTGCATTGGTGGATGATTCGACAAGCTCACCATCTTTATAGGTTGAGATTGTGACTAAACCCAACCAGTCGCCAATCACGCCATCTGAATTCATGACCATTTCAGCTTGATAACCACCTGGACAATAGCCATTGGTATATTCAGTCGCCCCAGGCACTTTGATTTTTGCCCACGCGCTCGTTGACCCTGCAATACTTGCAAGTTTGGTGATACTGGTCGCTTTTCGCAATTCACCAGCAATATTGTTGCCGCCACTCGCGGTACACGCAAGAGGAATCAAGCAGGCAAACCAATCGGTTAACCCGATGATTCCATAGCCATGTGTGTTATCCGTATCCGTACTCGGCGTACCAGAGCCAAAATTGAGAATACCCCAGAAATTACTCAGGCCGCCCGTTTGGCCAACCCGCTCTTCTGGTTCCCAACTCGACGTATACACTGATGCCGACACCGTTTCAGTTGATGCAATTGTATTCGCACTCAACAATAATGGCGTCATGGACATCACAACAAAGAACAACTTTAAAAAAAATTTTCCATACATCATTTACTTACTCCTTAAAAAACGAAATCGAGTCATCAGCCTACATCTATCGTATTTCTACTTTTTATACATGCAGTAGTTCAATCAATGTAATAAATTTCGCCAGACTCCTTTCTGAAGCGCAATAAATTAACTGATTCGTCTTTCAGATGAAATATACTAACGTATGTATTTTATGAAATAGCAGCTCGCTTCTATTGCTTTCTGTTCTTGATACACTAAGATCTTGATCTGTGAACACCTATCTCTACCTGCGCTATGAGCTCATTCCGTTCAGAAGTCGTTAACACAACACAGGCGCTCGCCCAATTTAAGCTCTATGCAATTACCGTTAACCCGTTTCGCCAATCACACTGCCCGCACTCCATGATAAATCCCCTAGAGAAAGATATTTAGATTAGGCTTCGGTAAAATATTGTTCGTTAGGATAGAATATAAATCTGGGTCAACAGGAGACTGAATTTTTTAGACGCGAAGGCTTGGCGACGTTCTAGCGCCCCTAATCATGCTCTTGCGGCGCTCTCAACACAATGACACTTGGAACAGCTTCACACAGTGACCGTTATCAAACACAACCACCTCACGATTCAGTGTGTCGAATATTACCAAGTCAACATCAGCTCACACAGAAGAACGCAGCAAAACACAAAGAACAATGCACACACTCTCACTTGCGTTTTTATTCGTTCGTCAGACTAGGCCTTTCTTAATTGCCTGACCATACCCGACACCAGCTGTGCAGTTAACGCCGTTTGGCTCTGCAAGAACCCGCTGTGTTTCGGCAATGGATCATCCACATCTGACGTTCGGGTGTCATAAAACACATGTCTTGATGGTTCGACTAACGCCCTGCCTTCTGGAATGTTCTCACTGGGAATGATCGTCAGCGAGGGCAACATGGGCAGATCTAAAAATTCGATGGCGGGCTTATGACAGCTGACACACTTACCGCGTTGAACCGGCATGAGCCGCTTGTATTTTTTCAATTCAATGGTGTCTTTGTTATGCACTTGAACGTCTTTCGATAGAAAGATGGACACATCGCCAAACGCCGCATCATTAAATGTTTGGCATATCGTGCAATGACAATAGATTCGAATCAGCGGCTCACCCTGAATGGTGAATTTGGTGTCGCCACATTCACACTGACCGTTTTGCGTTAAACTCACGTCGTTCATAGTTTGATTCCCAGTAATAAAAAGCACACAACAAAGTTCTCACATGATGCACATGAGCTGTTAGTTAAAAACGATACTCGACAAACACATTAACCCCAACAGCGCGGCCGCGCCTTGAACACACCATATCGACTTTTTAACAGTGAAACCACCGAACACGGCGCGAGGTTATCCACTCCATCTCTTGAGCGCGTGCTGATCCAAGCAATCGGTCTCGGCGTGACACCGCCAGTCAATAGGCGATAGGCTGCTTGGCTTGTTAGCTCGGACACATCAAAATTCATTTAGCACCCAATATGGACATAACTGCAATCTTTAGCGAACTTGGTACAGCCTTTAACGGAATAACTTGGAACGACTCCTCTTCTGTGAAATCATCCGTTACTTTTTGTAAAAAGCTTACATACTCAATGATAATGTCTTTGGCAACGGGTGAAACCTCATTCCCACTAAAATGAATCTCTACTGAGAGTCCGTATTCAATAAATTCTCGCTCATAATTATAAAACCCCGGACCATCAATCACTGGACCGCGAACAAAATGATACTTCTTCATAAGACTGTCAAACTTCTTCCCGCCCGACAGCATCACCATATCAACATCGATACGACGGCCGTTACTTATATTTGTCCGATATTCTTTCACACCCAAGAATTGATCAAACAAGGCGTTTACTTTCTTATCAGCTATCAGTTTTTTTGCGCGTTTCGCAAACCCTATGTTATCTCCAGACCCAAACAACACTTCAACATCAATCAAATCGCCTTCATCTACGTTAAGATTGTCGCCGTCATAAAAACAACCGTCCTTTACAATTGCAACGACAGATCTGTTATCGAAGTTTAACTTCCAGATAACTCGACCCATCACATGTCGAGCGATAGGATTAGCATACAAGACATCAAACTCACCACGCGTTCGCTTGATTCCCAAGCACATTTCATCAAAAAACCGCATGCTCAATAACTTCAAGGTCTTTTTAAACTGGCTGATATTCGACTTGTAGAGTTTAATTTCGTCTTTAACCACTTTGTCATTGCCTGTGTACGCAGGGATTTTTTTCAACTCTTCCCCTGATACATTCATTATTTTTAACTTCAGCGCGGTGTCTATTTGAGCTTCATACACACTACCGTCTTGATCAAGAGCCAGATAACTCAGCTCTCTGTCCGCTTCGTATGTAAACCCACACTTAGGCAGCGTACGGTCATTGAGTTTAAACAAAGGCCATTGATGCCGACTCGCTTTAGCCTCCAACGACTCTTTCGCGGTCTTCATCAAACCGCCATAAGTATGATACGCCGCAGATTGCCCCAAATAAGACACAGCGTTTTCACTATCAAAATACCCCAACATTCCAACCAATTGCTTTGTTATATTCGCACGATACCCACGAAATGTTTCCGCGTATTGAATAATATTATCTGCACATTTTGCCGAATTAAAATAAATCAATATCGACAAGATCGGAAAAGATGTTTTAGATTGCTCTTCATAATATCGATCGTGAAACAAAGCTGCTCTAGTCTGCTTAGTCAACTCTCCCCAGTCCACATCCTTTTCCCCTGCGTTTTCTTCACGCATTAGCAACATTGCTTCTTTTAACTTATCAACCATGTCGCTGGCGGTAAACCCTGTTGTATCATGCTTTATCCACTCACCCAGAAGGTATTCTGCAAACTCTTCAATATTTTCATCATCGACAAACCCCCTAAACAACTCTAACTCAACATTCTCACTCGTTCGCTTCATGTTAAGCGCCGTCATCAAAGTGCTTTTTATCACTTCTAATGCTACTTTTGATCCATCATTTTTCCAAACCAGTCTTGGTACACTAGAAAAATCAAGCCAATCTAGCGAACTAGGAACTCCATCCTTCAACATCAACCACGCTTCTTCCAAGAACTCTTCTTTCGACATTAATGAATGAACTTCAACCCCTAGATTTTTAAGCGCATTGAAAGCCACGATACGTATTTCTTTATCTGGACACTTAGTCAGCCCCGCCTCTAAATACGGAATCGCCTCTAGGTTGTTAATACCGCTCATCCACTGCATCGCAGCTATTTTTTTCTTCTTTATGAGCTTCCGCTGTGCAACCGTCTTATAGGTTTTAGTATCTGAAATTATGTCATATGCTATCGCATAGCTTTGAGCATGCTTTGACACCACTTTTCTTGCTGCATTTCTAACCAACTCAAGACTGTGCAATAAGGAATGCTCCCATGCTTTCTCTAAAAATCGGATGCTAATTTCATCCCGCTCGAAAAGCATCCTATACACCCAAACAAACACTATCTCGTCATATGATGCAATAACACTCTCGCCATAAATTCCGAGCGCAGACTCCAAGATTGAATCTTTATCATGCAAATAGTCTCTTGCCTCTAGGTACACTCTAGAAATTTTCGCGTACTCACCACCCGAAAAGAAATAACCACAAACGTCACTCTCACCACACAACCCACTTCTTAACACCTCATCAATCACATAAGAAAGATCAGTTGAAAAACTTTTACCTTCTAATACGTGATTTATAATCTCTTCGCTTTTATAATAATCCAAAAAACTTAACCGTGAACTTGACATTCCATTGTGCGCATACAGAAATCGAATAACTTGCTGAAAGCTTAAGCCATCTATCGCGTCAAAAACAAGATGTGACGTATCTCTATTCAAACACCACCGCATACTCTCTGAGATTTTTTTTTGCAGCTCTCCCCCTTTCAAAAACTGAATTAAATTATCGCATATAGAATCTGTAGAAATAGAGCGCTTTAAATTCAACTCCTTTAAAGAAGCATCATATTCTTCTTCTCTATATTTAGTATAATTACCAACAGGCATTTCATCCAACTCCTTCCGCCTGCGAACCACTCTTTCTTCCAATATATCTATATTTATTTTATAAGAACTCTCAATCCAACATCTTATAGAGGCTTCATTACTTTTGCTTATAGAAGACAGCTCATCAAAAACAACAACTTCATCCTTGCTAATTTGTTTCTTCTTTAGAATCGAAATCTCACTTTTAATAAAGTCATGAAGATATTTATATTTACAATCATTCGCCAGGCTCTCAAGAAAATCACTGGTCTTATCTACATTTACCCGAGCTACCGCCATAATAAGTTTTTTTTCATCTTCTTCCGACTGCCCTGCCAATATCCGTTGAGCCATAAATTCAAATGATTCATCTGGATGTTTTTTAATAAAGTTTTGGCTATACGACGAAACTCTGGATCTTGTTGACGTCACACCCAACGTAGCTATGTCATACAAGTAATCTTTCGGATTAATTGCGCCTCTCTCTAAGAACTCGATAAAACCATCCCCAAATGTGCCTTCAAACAGATATTTCTTTTTATTTTTCTCGTTTAACGACTCAATAACGCCTGGAAACAAAAGAATACCCTCTGAACCATATGTTCTCTGGTTCAAAAAATTCGTTATAAGCTTTTCAGGCGTTAAGCCTTCTACGTTAACCATGTACATCAATTTATTGATGTGAAAGAATTGCTCTGGGTTAATTTCTTTTAAGTCAAATTTCGACACACTACAAAATGAAGAGAACCAATTAGGGATCACTTCTTTTGGGTTCGCTCTAAAGTTCAATCGCCACTCAAATGAAAAGTTTACAATATTAACAACCTCTAACAGCCGTCTTAAAAAATCTAAACTGTCTTTCATGGAGATATACAGCATCAGGCTACCGTCCGATCGATGTCCCTGAAGAGAAATCTCTTGGCCTCGAATGGTATAAAACACGTCGCAAAAATTACTTGGCTTTCCTGTCTTAATGTAGTCGATTGTTTCTATCATCAACGACGGACTGACGATTTCTATGCGCTTTAGCAAAAAATGAATTTTCTCCCACTGCTCCTTGCTTAGCGGCTTATTCAATTCATTTTTAAACCGTATTACGTCGCC
This sequence comes from Caprella mutica, assembly GCA_947561585.1. Classification (NCBI taxonomy): domain Eukaryota; kingdom Metazoa; phylum Arthropoda; class Malacostraca; order Amphipoda; family Caprellidae; genus Caprella; species Caprella mutica. The sequence goes on along the minus strand of CANNZV010003223.1, from coordinate 86,622 downwards.
CACTTACTCTCTCCTTTGAGTCACTCAATTTTGTTTTTTCTCACCGCTCATACCAACAGATCATCATCGATTCTTAGTTACACTGATACTCACTCGCTCTAGACGCCACAAGGCCTGATAAATTGCTGCTTTTATTATTGATCCTCAGCCTCAATACCACGCAACAACTTGCTAACACCCTAATATATAGCACATATTCAGCTCTTCTTTTCACACGCTCATCACAGTATCTTCAATATACTTTCTGTGCATTCGCTCTATGCACTGGTATTATCGTTCGGCAACGTCCGCATGATATTCTCAATAGACAGCGCATCTACGTTGGTTTTCTTTAACGAGGCATAACACACCGTGAACATTCTTTTAACTGGCGGAACGGGACTGATTGGCCGTGCATTGATGGCACACGCACCAGAGCATCAATACACCGTACTCACTCGCGGCGCGTCTTCGCAGTTCATCGCACAGCACCCTGATGCCTCGCTGATTCACTCTTTGCCCGAACTGAGCAGTTTGGACGCGTTCGATGCCGTCATCAACTTAGCTGGCGAGCCCATTGCAGACAAACGCTGGAGCGCACACTACAAAGCCCAACTGCGCCAAAGCCGCTGGGACATTACGCAACAACTGGTCAATTTATTCAGAATCAGCAAGCAAGCCCCTGCGGTGTTTCTAAGCGCCTCTGCCATCGGTGTGTACGGCAATCGCCCAGCTGAAACCTTGACCGAACATTCCCCCATTCATAACAGCGATTTCCCATCGTCTTTGTGTTCTCAATGGGAGTCCATCGCACGCCAGGCCAGCGATCTAACACGCGTGGTACTGCTTCGAACGGGCGTGGTGCTGACGCCTGCCGGAGGCGCACTGAAAAAAATGCTGCTGCCATTCAAATTCTGTCTGGGCGGCGCAATCGGCAATGGGCGACAAGTTATGTCGTGGATACACATCACGGATCAGGTGCGCGCCATCTGCTTCGCACTGAACAACGCCTCCATCTCAGGCCCTGTTAATTTGGTGTCGCCAACGCCTGCCAGCAATCACACGTTCACCCACACCTTGGCGAGCACATTGAACCGCGTTGCGATCCTGCCGCTGCCTGAATTCGCGCTGAACTTGCTCATGGGGGAGTCGGCGTGTTTACTGCTCGACAGCCAAAAAGTCATGCCCAACGTACTGACCTCACACGGGTTTGAATTTGCATACCCTGAATTAGACTCGGCACTCAGTGCCTTGTTAGCGCCTCAGACGGACACAGCCTAATGCGTTATTGGATACTGATCGCCTGCATGTGGCTCTCAAGTTGTCACTCTCTGACGCAGCTTCCCGACGGCATTCAACCCGTCACGATGTTATCTTTAGAGCGCTATCTGGGGCAGTGGTATGAGATTGCTCGACTGGACCACTCTTTCGAACGAGGCTTAAGTCATGTCACCGCGCACTACGAACTGAATCAAGACGGCACACTTAAGGTCACCAATCGTGGATACGACCACGCCAAGCAATCTTGGAAAACCGCCATTGGCAAGGCGAAACTGGTCGGTGACGCATCCCTAGGACATTTAAAGGTGTCGTTCTTTGGGCCATTTTATGCGTCGTATGTGATTTTTGAATTGGATCCGCAATACCAATACGCACTGGTGACCAGTCACGATCGCTCCTATGTCTGGCTACTGTCCAGAACACCCACACTGTCCTCTGAGATCACACAACGTTTAACGCGCACACTCACTGACCATGGGTTCGACACCAACGCACTCATTTGGGTCAATCAACTCACACCCCACAGGAATTCACCATGACCGCTTCACAGACAGATCGTTTACCATGCCGTGGTTGCACCCACGCATGCCCTTCCTACGCCCACTGCGACGGCAAACCGTGGTCGCGCTCGGTCAAGAACACGCAATCATCCAAGACCACACAGACATCAACGACGCCCACCACAACAGCCTCAGCCAGCGCTAAGGCCTAATTCGGGTCTGATACTCTAAGGTAAACGCGGGTGGGTCGTTCTCATCGACATTCAATTGCCCACTTGGGCGCAGGCACAGGTGTCTAATGCCGCTACATGGTCACGCGTCAGACCTGCGTTAACTTACTCAATTAACGTCTGAGAGTTGATCGCGCATCTGTGAAATGACCTGCGCGTAATCGTCTTGCTTGAAGATAGCCGAACCCGCAACGAACGTGTCGGCACCGGCTTCGGCGATCTCTTTGATGTTATTCACACCCACGCCACCGTCCACTTCCAAGCGAATTGAATGTCCGCTTGCATCAATCAGCGCACGCGCTTCTTTCAGCTTGTCCAAGGTTGACGAAATGAACGCTTGCCCCCCAAACCCAGGGTTGACCGACATCAGTAACAGCATGTCCAATTTGTCCATGACGTATTTAATCGGGTCTAAGCCCATGGCAGGGTTGATCACCAAACCGGCTTTGCACCCCAAACTCCGTATCAAACTGAGCGAGCGGTCAACGTGTGTTGCTGCATCGGGGTGAAACGTAATGTAACTCGCGCCTGCATCGGCAAACTGCTGGATCAAATCATCCACAGGCGACACCATCAAATGCACATCAATGGGCGCCGTCACACCGTGCTTACGCAATGCACTGCACACCATGGGTCCAATGGTTAAATTCGGCACATAGTGATTATCCATCACATCGAAGTGCACAATGTCCGCGCCGGCTGCCAATACGTTGTCGACTTCTTCGCCTAAACGCGCAAAATCGGCCGCTAAAATGGATGGGGCTATTTGATACGACTGTTTACTCACAATACTGACCTCTGATGTGTGTGTGCCCAACTCATGCTTGAGTGGCGCGCGATTGACCCAGACCCCGTTCACGCAGTTCTTGATCCAGTGACTCTAAACGCTCTGGGGTGCCGACGTCGACCCATGTGCCTGTGAAGTGCTCACCTCGCACTTGATCGGTGCGCATGGCTTCACGCAAGATGTTGCCCAAACCCAAGCCTTGATACTGTTCGTCGACAAATAAATTGGGCGACACCACGCTCATGCCCGCAAAGGTGAACATAGAATCCTGCGCGTCACGCGGTTCATTCGCCACCAAACCGCTGTTCGACGAGACACTGAAATCGCCGTCTGGGTTGTGCTCAGGGTTATCCACCAACACCACATGTGCCAAGCTATCCTGCCCGTCCACTTGCGTCTGGGTCAGTCGAGTCAGATCGAAGTCGGTCCACACATCGCCATTGACCACGATGAAGGGTTGATCGCCTAACAACGGCAGCGCTTTGGCAATGCCACCAGCGGTTTCTAATGGCTCACCTTCTCTTGAGTACTCAATGGATGCACCCCATTGAGAACCGTCTTTCAAATACGTTTCAATCTTCTCGCCTAAATAGGCGTGATTGATGACGATGTCCGTCACCCCGGCCTGCACCAGATTCTCGATGTGGTACACGATCAAGGGTTTGTCAGCGACCGCTAACAAGGGTTTTGGTGTTTCCAAGGTCAACGGACGCATGCGCGTGCCCTTGCCTGCCGCTAAAATCATTGCTTTCATGCGCGTCCTTTCATCCATGGTTGCGTTAATGCCAAGGGTACGATTTCGTCATTAAACCAGGTCAATAACGCAGCCAATTGAGGCTGTTCTGGGTATTGCGACAACACCGACAAGGTGTACTTAAGTACCAGCGGCAGGTCGTTCAAATATCCGTCTTTCTTATCGCGCAGCGACAAGCGTGCAAAAATACCGAGCACTTTAATGTGGCGCTGTAAGCCCATCCAATCAAACCATTGCTGGAACTGCTGTAAGCTCACATCATCCGCCAACACACCTTGCTGTATAGCCAATAAGTAATAGTCATTCACCCAATTATTCACTTGGTGAGGCGGCCATTCAATGTAGCAATCTCGTAAAATCGACACCAAGTCATAGGTCATGCCGCCGACAACGGCGTCTTGAAAATCAATGGCCGCCAGCTCGCCGGCCTCGGTCACCATGATGTTGCGTGAGTGGTAATCGCGATGCACAAACACTTGTGGCTGCTCTAAGGCACTGTTAATTAATACGTCAAATGCGTCATCCAAGAGACTACGCTCTGCATCGGACAACTCACGATTAAGCAATTTCGTCACAAACCAGTCTGGCAACAGCTCCATTTCTTGCAACAATAACTCACGGTCATACGCTGGCAACTCAGAGGTGCTTAACGCCTGCATGTCGGCCATCAACTGCATTGACTGCGTGTAGTAGCCATCTACCGTGTCCTCATTGAGCAACGGCAATAACGTTTGATCGCCTAGATCCGACAGCAACAAAAAGCCACGCTCAAAATCGTATGAGAGCACTTCGGGCGCTAAAATATCCGCTTCATGTAATTGTTGGGCAATGCGAACAAACTCAGGGTTTTTTTCAGACGCAGGGGGCGCATCGGCAGCAATGTAAGTGGTGCCGTTATGCGTTATGCGGAAATACCGACGTAAACTGGCGTCACCAGACAACGGATCAAATTCGACGGTTCCCTTAAAATACTCATTGCACCATGTGTGCAGCGCTGTATCGCTCATTCATCCACCCTTGCGTTCAATTTATTTTAGAACGCTAATGTTACCGAAAATGCAGTATTTATGCATAGAATGTTTTATCATAAGCGTAATTTATTACCTATGTTTGTGGTTTTTTGTGATTTTATCTCGATTTCTACGTCGTCCCATGCTGTTGTCCAGCCTATTGGCCTGTGCACTCGCCTCGGCGTCCTTCGCGGATGCCAGCGATGACGCATTCAGACTCGGTGATGATGACGACGCTAAGGTCTCGATTGAGGCCATCAAAACCATCACGCAGAGCGGGCAGGCATTGGACTGGAAGCCATTAACCGCAGACTCGACCCACAATCGTCACAAGCCTGAGTTTTGCTTCTGCAACGGCCACCATGAAGAGCCAGAGAATTTAAGCCCCGACGCCGACATGGAGCCGAGCATTGCCCCGCTTCGACTCAGCGCCGACGAAACCACCTACGCGGTGGACGACTCAACACTCAGTCTCGCAGGCAACGTCGCTGGCTTCCAAGGCAGCCTTCAATTATTTGCAGACGAGCTGAATTTCAATCGAGACACTCAAGAAGTCAGCCTGAGCGGCAACGTGCAACTGCGTGAACCCGGCACACTGATCTTGGGCGAACAAGCCACACTCAATCGCAAAGACGGATCGGCCAAGTTTAACGATGCGCGCTTCGTCGCACACAACTCGGGCGCCAACGGCATTGCACAAGAAATCAGCCGCAGCCCTGACGAAGAAATCAACATGGAAGGCGCCAGCTACAGCCTGTGTCACCCAAAAGACAATACGTGGAGCATCAAGGCCGAACGCATTACCTTAGACACCCAAAACAACGAGGGCGTTACGCGCAACGCACGCATGTACATTAAAGGGGTTCCTGTGATGTACATGCCGTATTTTAATTTCCCGTTGAACAACAAACGTAAAAGTGGTTTTTTGTTTCCGAATTACTCAAGCGGCAGCGAAGGATCTGACTTTTCAGTGCCGTATTACCTCAATCTTGCCGATCACTACGACGCCACCATCACGCCGCGCATTGTGAGTAAACACGGCGCCATGATTGAAACCGAAGCACGCTACCTCAACAAGAAACACTCCGTCGTAGCCGGCTTTAACTATTTGCCCGATGAAAAAGACTCGGCCAGCAAACAAGGCGCGCGCTGGCTCACCTCGTTCAGAGAGACTGGGCACTTTGATCAAGACAAACGCTTCACTCACGAGATCGACTTTCAACGCGTCAGTGACGACAGTTACATGAGCGACTTAGGCACAGCCGGTTTGGACGTGCGTCGCGAAACACAACTGAAAAGCCACGCACAAGTTGCGTATCAAGCAGACAACTGGAACGGGCGCGTCTACGTTGAGGGCTATCAGGCCTTGAAGAACAACCTGACCCCATCGTACAAACGCTTGCCGCAAATATCCTTTAATTACAACAAACCACTCAATGAACGCACGACGGCAGATCTGAACACCGAATACTCGTATTTTGACCACCCCGACAAAGACAACAACCCCGTCGGCAGTCGCTTATTTATTGAACCATCGATCACCTTCACCGATCAAACCGCCGCACGCAAAAGCAGCGTCACACTGGGCGTCAAGCAAATCACCCACGACATCGACAACGGCGCATCAAACGCGCAAAACACCAGCGCATCGTCGGCCAACATCACCCTCGACAACAAATTGGTGTTCGAACGCACCTTAAAAAACAACACGCGCCAAACACTCGAACCCAGAGTTCAATATCATTACGCGAAAGGCAATAACTCAGACGACGCACCCATTTTCGACACCAACCGTCGCACCGACTCGTTTCATCAGCTGTTCAATGACAATCGCTTCAGCGGACGCGATCGCGTAAGCGACGCCAATCGCATGACCTTGGCGGTGAGCAGCAAGCAATTTAACCAACACAACGAGAAAGTCATTGAGGCTGGTATTGCGCAGCAAATTCACTTCAGTGACCGAGAAGTCTCGCATCTCAACGCAGACACTGCCACCGAAGACGCCTTGGCCGCCGACAAAAAAGAACGTACTCGCAACACGTCCAACACCGCACTGTTCCTTAACTACAACCCAAGCGAACAGTTGCAACTCAACAGCGAATACCTTATCAACAGTTCAAACGCCAACATCGAATCGGCGAGCGTGCACGCGCACTTCTCTCCTTACGACAACAAATCTCAGATCTTCAATGCGGGTTATCAGTATTTGAAAGACGTGAACGCCTATCTAGACAACCCCTCACTCAATGACGACATACACCAAATCAGCGCGTCTGCCGTGGTCAAGGCACGTAAGAACCTATACGTATTTGCTGAAAGCAAATACGACTTAAGCAACCATCAAGCACGAGAAGAACTCGTCGGTTTGGAGTACAATAGCTGTTGCTGGAAAGCGCGTTTGGCCTATCATAAAGAAGAGTTGGTCGACCCAGACCCAGTCAGTAGCGACATTGATCACAGCCATGGCATCCGATTAGAAGTGCAATTAAAAGGGTTGTCGGGAATTTCTGACAAGATGTCCAGTCTATTATCTGAAAGCATCGAAGGATTTGACAAACGTGAAGAAAATTATGAATAAACAACGAATACTCAGCGCCGTCATCGGCACACTCATCTCACTGAGCAGCGTCTCAGCCAATGCACTGCAAAACTTGGACCGCGTGGTGGCCATCGCCAACAACGGCATCATCACTGAGTCGCAAGTGCAAAAACGCACCTCAGCTCTGCGAGCAAGCAAAGTGAAAGCCGCTGACATTCGCAGCATGGCGTTGGAGCAAATCGTGCTTGAAACGATTCAAATGCAACTCGCAAAACGAGCCAACATCACCATCAGCGATGATCAAGTGAACAAAACCATTGCCGACATTGCAAAACAGCGCGGCAAGTCAGTGGACAGCCTCAAATCGGAACTGCGTCGACAAGGCATCCCCTACAAACAATTTGTTGCGGACACGCGTCGTAACTTGATACTGCAACGCGTTCAGCACGGCAGTTTGCGCGACAAAATCAAAATCACCGATCGCGATGTCGAGAATTACTTAACCACCACGCACGGAAAAACCATTAACGCCACTCAATACCGTTTGCTTAATATTTTATTGCCCGGCAAAAAAACAAACAGCAACAAACAGTTCATAGAAAGCCTTCGCAACAGTTTGCGCAAGGGCGAAGTCAGCCTTAAAGGCATTGTTAAAAAACAGCGCTTTGACGACCGAAAAATCAAAGTCAGCGACATGGGCTGGGTCACACAGAACGACATGCCCGCATCGTTTCGAGACGTGATCACACGCATGAAGAAAAACGACATTTCACGCGCCGTTGGCTCCAGTAATGGATACCACATTTTAATGTTGGTCGGAAAACAAGAGCAAAAAACCACATTCAACACGCAGTATTTAGCGCAGCACATCTTACTTAAGCAAACCGACATTCGCAGCGACCGAAGCGCTGAAGAGTTGGCCAAATCAATTCGTCAACGACTGGTCGACGGAGAAAGTTTCGGCACACTGGCTGAACTGTACTCAGACGACAAAGGATCTGCGGTCAATGGCGGACAACTGGGCTGGGCAAACGCCGACAAATACGTGGGTGAATTTGGTTCCGAATTAAAACAGCTGAAACGCAATCAAATCAGCCAACCCGTCAAAACTCAGTTTGGCTGGCACATCATTCAATTACTCGACTCACGCAGAGTCAACGCGACCGAAGGTCTGCTTAAAGACGCCGCACGCCAACAGATTTACAAGCGCCAATTTACGGATGCATTGGATGACTGGCTGAAAAAAATTCGCGCCGAAGCATTTGTAGAATACAAATAATTAGGAGCACAGAATCAACGCCCACGTGACGACAATGACACCGGCCTCCACGCCACCTCGAATCGCCATTACCAGTGGCGAACCCGCAGGCGTCGGGCCGGAATTGGTCGCTCAACTGGCGCAACAACTTGACGGACGAGCTGAATTAATTGTCATCGGCAACCGACAATTATTAAGCGAGCGCGCCAAGCAACTGTCCCTGACTCTCCACTTGCACGACTTTGATGCAGCTCAACCACGCACCTCTGAGGCACAACACCTGAGCGTGATTGATGTCCCTCTTGCCGAGCCATCTGACGCTGGCACACTCAACGTCGCCAATGCACCGTACGTCGTTGAGTGCCTGCGCATCGCGTCGACACTGTGTTTAGACAACACCTGCCAAGCGATCTGCACCGCACCCGTCCACAAAGGCATCATCAACGACGCAGGCATTGAGTTCAGCGGTCACACCGAATTCTTTGCGCAAGAGTCCGGTATTGAAAAAGTCGTCATGATGCTGACAACCGGCTCGATGAACATGGCATTGGTCACCACACACCTGCCGCTGGCAGATGTGCCTAAGGCCATCACGCCCGAAGAAGTTGAACGCACCCTGCGCATACTGCATCATCACCTGGTGACGTTTAATGGCATTCAACACCCAGCCATTTACATTGCTGGATTGAATCCACACGCCGGCGAAGACGGCCACCTTGGCCGAGAAGAAATTGACATTATTAATCCCGTGATTGAGACCCTC
>CANNZV010003223.1:29629-76182 GCA_947561585.1 Caprella mutica | reverse complement strand
GTCACAAACAGATTCCCAAGCACAGTGACTTGCACCCCATTTTAACGGCCCCACATGGCGCAGACTTGGTTGAGTGGCTCACCACGTTGCCTCTGTTACACCATGAACGCATTGACGAGCATCACTACACGCTCGTACATGCTGGCATTGCCCCTCATTGGACGCTTGAGCAAGCACAGGCCTACGCCACTGAAGTCGAATCCACTCTGCGTTCTCAGCAACGTGATGCGTTTTTACACAACTTATACGGCAACGCGCCCAAGACATGGTCAAATGAGTTAACAGGTCACGACCGTCTGCGCTGCATCGTCAATCATTTCACACGCATGCGTTACGTTACGGATACCGGGGATCTCGAATTCAAATCGACCATGCATCCCGATAATGCCCCAGCGCATTTAATCCCTTGGTTTGATTTTCCCAATCGCGCCGCACAAGATGACACAATCGTCATCGGACACTGGGCGTCGTTAGCTGGCAACAGTCGGAACGACCAAGTCATCGCACTGGACACAGGTTACGTCTGGGGTGGCGAACTCACCGCGTTTAATTTGAGCACACAGGAACGCATCTGCATTGCGCATCCGTCTCACTGACCTCCAGCCATCAACATAGACCTGCGCCACGCATCACGATAAACTTGCGACATGCAAACACCCATCAGCAACACACTCACCCCACCACCATTTGAAACCATCGAAGGCGCCGATGTCTATTTAGTCGGTGGCGCAGTGCGCGATCAGCTGCTCGGCATCTCCGTTAAAGACAGAGACTGGCTTGTGGTCGGTGCAACGCCTGACATAATGATCGCGGCAGGCTATCAGGAAGTGGGCATCGACTTTCCCGTGTACTTACATCCCACCACACACGAAGAATACGCACTGGCGCGCACTGAGCGAAAGTCCTCTCCCGGTTACACTGGCTTCACCTTTCAGTTAGAAGAGGTCAGCTTAGAAGACGATTTACTCAGACGTGACCTCACAATCAATGCGATCGCCATGGACTCAGACGGCACACTCTTCGATCCGTACAACGGCTTGAGTGATCTCAACAACCACATCCTACGTCACGTCTCACCGGCCTTTGTCGAAGACCCATTACGCGTATTACGCGTGGCACGCTTCAGCGCACAACTTGCACCCTTTGGATTCAGCTTAGCGCCCGAAACACGCCAACTCATGAACGACATCGCCGACAGCGGCGAGCTGGATTATTTGCAAGGCGAACGCATCTGGCAAGAAACCGCCACCGCACTGATCACTGACCACCCACAACGCTATGTTGAAACCTTGCGCGCATCGGGTGCGCTGCGTCACATTTTCCCTGAGCTGGACAAACTGTTTGGCGTACCGCAAACGGCGAAATACCATCCTGAAATCGACACGGGCATTCACACCTTAATGGTCATGGAGCAAAGCGCGGCCTTGTCGCCTGAATTGAGTGTTCGATTTGCCGCGATGATGCACGACATTGGCAAAGGCGTGACCCCTGAATCTGAATGGCCGAGTCATAAAATGCACGAGCAACGCAGCTTCGATTTACTCAAGGTATTTTACAAGCGCATTCCGACACCCAAACAGTGCCAAGAGCTCGCCAACAAAGTGGCTAAGTTTCATTTAATGCCGCACATTGCGTTTGAGTTACGCGTGCAAACCATTCTGAAATTATTCAAACAGCTGGACGCGTACCGCAAGCCCCATGTGTTCGATTTATTTTTACTCAGCTGCATGGCCGACAGCAAAGGTCGCACCGGATTCGAAGACAAACCGACGCCAACCATCGACTATTTGCGCGCCTGTTTTAACGCCTCTCGCACCATCAACGCCAACAGCGTCTTTCAATCAGCGCCAGACAGCGAACGACCGCAAGGAAAAGAGCTTGGAGAGCGCATCGACGCATTAAGAATGGCTGAAATAACCATCATCAAACAACAATGGACACACGAGTCACCATGAGCCACCCTGTCATGATCATCACCGGTGCAGCCAAACGCATTGGCGCGCACTGCGCACATTTTTTTCATGCACGCGGTTACAACATCGTGCTGCATTACCGACAATCGAGCGATGACGCCAACGCCATTCACGATCAATTAAACGCATCACGTGCAAATTCCTGTGCACTGATTCAAGGCGATTTCACAACCGCGTCGTTCAACTATCATGCATTCATTGAAACCGCTCACGCACACTGGGGGCGACTCGATGTACTGTTCAACAACGCATCCAGTTTTTATCCCACGCCCTTAAACGACATCAATGAAGACAACTGGCAAGAACTCATGAGCAGCAATTTAAAAGCGCCGTTGTTTTTATCCAAATACGCAGTGCCTTATCTCAGCACACAATCCGGTTGCATCATCAACGTCATCGACATCAACACCCACAAATTGCCTGCACATCACAGCATTTATTTGGCGGCCAAAGCCGGATTGGAAAATCTCACGTATTCGATGGCAAAAGATTGCGCTCCCGCGATCCGAGTCAATGGGATTGCCCCGGGCAATATATTATGGCCAGAACAAAGTCCGGCCGACATTGATTCGAGCACACTGAAACAGATCCCACTCGAGCGCCAAGGCACACCCGAAGACATTGCACAAACCGCCTTATTTTTAATTGATCACGCGCCCTATATCACGGGTCACATCATCAACGTCGATGGCGGCAAACGACTGACTTAGTCTTTCAGCGCAAAGGTGGACACATAACGTGGCGCGTATTTTTGGTAGCTGCTTTCAACCGCACGCCATGCTTGGCCATAGCGGTAGAATGGAATTCTAGGATACAGATGGTGCAACAAATGGTAGTTCTGCCACAACAATAACGGCGTCAATGCCCAACGAAACCCGGTACGAATATTGGTGGCTTTAAACGGGTCATCCGCTTGTCTTACGTCGTACGGGTAATGCGGTATGTAATCAAACAAATACGCCAGCAGCGTCAAGGAAATGCGCTGCGGAATAAACCAAAACAACACCACCTCGGTTAAGTAGCCTGCATCAATCGCCAGATACACCAACACACAGACCAACACAGCCGATACGACCGCTTCCAACAGTTCGGACACGGGACGCCCAAACCGTTTACCTGGCTTTTTATCGCCAAAAAAGAACATCGTTAAGTAGTATTTATAAAAAATAATATCAACAAACATCAAGCGCACAGGGAGCAACCACTTAGGACCACAACCCAACGACATGTCTGGATCTTTTCCAGGCGATTCATTGGTGAATCGATGATGCTGCATGTGCATGAAACGATACGCTTTAAACGGTGGAAGAGCGGTATACCCAAAAATCCCAATACGCCCCACCCACTCATTGACCCAACGAGTATTTGAGACCGCACTGTGTGTGGCATCATGCACCACGGTAAACAACCAATAGCCCGCCACCCCAACACCCAAGATACACAACCACGCAGGCGCCAACTCCATCACACCCGAATACATCGACACGCCGTACAGCGTCCAAGCGGCCACGAACAAACACGCCGCAGGCCATGCAATGAGGCTGCGCTGTCTGAGTGATGCGAGGTGGTCTTGCTGATACTTAGGGAGCGGATAGTCCGAGACATTCATGTAAACACCTAATTATATTATTATATTCTGTGTTTATCAGTATAGAAAAGAAACTGGACGCGCTAATATAGCCAATCACGTCAATTCCTATCAAAGTGCGCAAACAACGCCATGACATAAGATCGACATTTATGCCCAATCAAACGCTATTTTTTCCATCTCTTGATTGTCAAACTGCTTAGACATCCATAAAGCGTGATACGTTAACTCGGTGCCAGGGCAGGACTGCTCACCGGCAATTTCAACAATGGGATACAACACAAAGGCGTATTTGTGCAATTCGTCTCGTGGCAATTCCACTCCATCGAAGACACCGACATGATCACCGTAGGTGATCAAATCAATGTCGATCTTGCGAGACGCGAAGCCTTTTTCACAGGTGTTACGTCCTTGCTGTTTCTCAATGCCTTTTAACATGCGATTTATCTCTGAAGGCAACAAGTCACTGTGAAGCGCCACCACCAAATTATAAAAGTCATCGCCATCAAAACCGACCGCTGCGGTTTTATACACACTGGATAAGCGCATGAAACCAAACGCGTCCGACAAGGCCTTCACCGCCTGTCGAATGTTATGTTCTTGGTCGACATTACTGCCTAAGCTCAATAATATTTGAGGCATTCGCTACACCTTTTGTCTGTCATTATGCAATTTTTTCACCACGTTCAATGCGCACGCCCACCGCTTTTGATCCACGCACCGCACCGGGCTTACTCAGCTCCAAACGCAGCCACTGAACATCAAATTCGCTTCGAACGATGTCCGAGATTTGTTCTGCCATGGTTTCAACCAAAAAGAATTCGCTCTCTGAGACAAAACTGATCAATCGCTTGGCCACGGCTTTATAATTCAGCGCGTCGTCAATACTGTCTGATTTGGCGGCTGGGCGAATGTCCGTCGACATTTCCAAATTAATGTTCACCACTTGTCGTATTTCGCGTTCCCAATCGTAAATACCAATGACCGTTTCTATTTGCAAATCGTCAATAAATACAACGTCCATACTGCCTCCTTAGTTATCGTTATTATTCATGTCATGCGCGCTGGTCGCGCTCAACTCGTCCAACGGCCAACGCGGTTTTAAATTCAAACCCAAGTCGGTCGACGCGCCATGCAGCAAGCGTTGACAACCCGCATAGGCAATCATTGCGCCGTTATCAGTGCAGTACTTTAACGGCGCATCAAACAGTTGCGCGCCCTCTTTATCAAGCATCTTCTGCATATGAGCACGCAGCACTTGATTCGCACTGACCCCTCCCGCGATGAGCAGCGACTTAACACCGGTTTCTCGAATGGCTCGGCGACACTTTAACACCAGCGTGTCCGCCACCGCCCATTCGAATCCTGCCGCCACATCTGCTTTATCTTGTAAGCTCAATGCACCGTCTTGCTTCAACCGATTCACTAAGGTCAGGGTGTGTGTTTTTAATCCACTGAAACTAAAATCCAAGCCGGGGCGGTTAATCATTGGGCGAGGAAAATCAAAACGCAGTGCATCGCCTTGCTCAGCCAATTGAGCGACCGCAGGCCCACCTGGGTAACTGAGATGCAACATCTTGGCCACTTTATCAAACGCTTCACCCGCCGCATCGTCCAAGGTATCGCCTAACACATGGTATTGCCCCCACTGCGGCACGTGCACCAACTGCGTATGACCGCCTGAGACAAGCAGCGCCAACATGGGAAATTCAATGGCGTTGCCCTCATCTAAAAACGGCGACAACAAATGCCCTTCCATATGGTGCACTCCCAACGCTGGGATGCCCCACGCGTAGCCCAAGGTATTGGCCATCATCGCACCCACCATTAACGCCCCCACCAAACCAGGCCCTGAGGTGTAACAAATGGCGTCCAAGGAGTGCCTGTCCGTAGAGGCCTGAGCCAACACGTCATCAATCATCGGCAACAACTTGGTCAGATGATCGCGTGACGCCAATTCCGGCACCACGCCACCGTAGTCTTTATGCAACTCAATCTGTGAATACAGCTCATCCGCCAGCAGGCCAAGTTCACTGTCATACACAGCAACGCCTGTTTCATCACATGATGTTTCTATACCTAAAACGCGCATGGTGTTGTCTTATGACTCCGTCAATTCAAATCAGGCGATATCATAACAAGTTGTTCTGCTGGATGCTGAACCAATTCCAAAGATCACCCATTAAAATTCCCAGAGGGAACATGGACACCTGAAGATTCACAGACTAAGCTTTGCATTTAGCACAGAAAACCTATAGAATCTTGCATCCTCGTGAGGTTATGCCGTTGAAAGACACAGCACAACTTCGTAACTATTTGAATTTAAAGGTATTTAATAAGTCATGCCTCAAGTTAAACTGAAAGAAAATGAGCCATTTGATATCGCTCTTCGTCGTTTCAAGCGTTCATGTGAAAAAGCAGGCATCTTAGCCGACGTTCGCAGCAAAGAGTTTTATGAAAAACCAACGGCTGTTCGCAAGCGTAAAGCCGCTGCTGCCGTAAAACGCCACTTGAAAAAGACATCTCGCGACTCACGCAAGCAAAAACGTCTTTACTAAGGCCAGCCCAGTGAGTTTAAAAGACAGCATCATGGACGCCATCAAAGTGTCCATGAAAGCGCGCACTAAGGACAGAACCAATGCGTTGCGTCTTATTAAAGCCGACATTCAACGGATCGAAGTCGACGAGCAAATCACCGTAGATGACGCTCAAGTCATCGACATTTTGAGTAAAATGCTCAAACAACGCAGAGATTCCATCGAACAATTCACAGCCGGCGGCCGCGATGAACTCGCTGTGCAAGAAGCGTTTGAAATGGACATCATCCAAGAATTCCTTCCCACGCCATTAACCGATGCCGAGATTGATGAGCTCATCAAACACGCAATCGAGCAAACGGGCGCGGACAGCATGAAGGACATGGGCAAAGTGATGGGCGTGTTAAAGCCTCAAATGCAGGGTCGCGCTGACATGAGCAACGTCAGCAAGCAAATCAAAGCCCAGCTAAGTTAAGCCAAGCCACTTCCCAATCGTTGATCACGCACTTTGATCACGCACTACAGTCGATCATCAATCACATCGTGGCGAAAAAATAAATCCTCATCCCCGTATGCAGACGACACAAACCGTGACGTGGTCACCACATCACCAATGTAAACACGCGCCGTCTGCCCTCGACGCTGACCATACACTTGATACAAGCGTGTTCCTGACTTGATGGCATGAAGATCGTCCCTGAACTCATGTGCAGACTGTGGAAAATCCAGCGCACTGTTTGGCTCTAACACCAAGGTCCACGGCGCATTCGGCGACGACACTGACTGCCCACTTACAGACACGTCACCCAAGTAAGCGACATCCACTCTCGTGGCGTCTTTCGTCACCAACTCAAAGAGTTTCATGCCTGCCGTTAACACAGCATTGTCTTCTGGTACTTGGATCTTAGTAGCGAATGCGTGCTCAAAAAAATTAAACCCGCGCTGCTCCTCTAATGAATGCATCGCCACAAAATTGGCCGACGGCTGTCCATCAACCAACCACTTCATCCCCAACCCGGGGGTCATACCCGATGCTGATGGCTTAGCCGCTAACGACAAACGCACCACACCGCAGGGTACACCTTCATACAATCCGGAGAATGGCTGGTCCGCGTTCGCTTCAAATGACACCGTCGCAACGGAGCCATAAGCGTGAATCGCGCGCTTGCGTACAGCGTCGCTCTCATCGTGATCCAGCGACACCGTCACCGCCAAATATTGCCTCACCAAACCGATGACATTCAGGGGATCCAAAGCAACGCGCATCAGCAATGGCGTAATTTCATCGCCACGCCACGAGGGTAACGACGCGTACTTAGAGGCGCTAACACGCTCCCAAATCACTTGCTGTTTATCACACGCAGACAGCGCTTGATATTGATCGTGATTCGGCACACACGCCATCAGCAAGACACTCACCATCGCCACATACATGAACCGACGAACGCTTTTCATTCTTCTATTGCTCATTAACCACCCCTGTTATGTCAGTTTGCTCAACATTCAATTCACCCATGGAACAATCCATCATCACGGCCTTCACTATACGAAGCCACGCACGAATACACAACTCTCAACATCACCCACTGACAGGCCTCAATCTACACGCACAAAAAAGCCCCGCACAAAGTACGAGGCAAACCTTTTGACAAAAGAGGAATTTCAAATGTAAACAAGCGGTTGAACAAACTGAATACAATCTGTGGTCTCACATGCGCGTTGAGGAGGCGCTAACATCTGAATTCACATCATTAACTCAGCAAGTATGTGTTTCGTGTCCCTTGCCTGTTTACGCCTTAAAATTTAGTACGACTCGAGCGTTAAGCAAGCAAGCGTGTGTATTTATCCTGTCGAAACATACAAAGGTATGTCGAGTGTTTAATTTTTTCAGTCTTTCGGTTATGTGCTCAATGACATTTGCCTGTCTTCGTGGTCAAATGTCACGTTCACATCCTTCATATTACACGGCACTCACGAGATTTATTATGGACACACGCCTCACTCAATACAGTCATTCTGATAAAAATGGTCTTAGCTTTGGTACAAAACAGATCATTCACGCTCCCATCGAGACCGTATGGCAGACCCTCACTGACGTCGAGGCCTATCCCACCTGGAATCCGTTCACGCCAAAAACAAAAACCAGCTTTGACATAGGCTCTCCGATTAAATTCAAAGTACGCCTCATGCGCTTGTTTCCAAACACACTCATCACCCAAGTGGAAACCGTGTCCGACTTCACCCCTCATCAAATCATGGGCTGGCGCTCTCAACAAGGCAATGGCTCAACCTTCAACACCCACCGCTGCTTCCATCTATCCGCAGTCGACGAAGAACACACCTTACTGGAAAACAGCATGCGCTATGAAGGCACGCGCTGGCGCCTATTCTCTCTAGTGTCAAAGCGCTCAGTACTCAATGGCTTTGAAGACATCAGCCACGCACTGGCCAAACACTGCGCACGCAACTGATTGGTGCATTCAGTCATCGATTTCAACCGCATGAACCAACCAGCGCATGCGAAACAGCCTGTCGATGCGCACTTCGCACTGTTTTGTCGCTCAGCGTTTTGTTAGACTGGTGTTTTTATCGAACGAATACTTAGCATCGCTGATCGTTCGATCAATACCTTAGGATGTTCATGAACGCCAACGACTTCACAGAGCTGGCCAAACAAGGCTACAACCGGATTCCCGTGCATCGCCAATTATTAATTGACGATGAAACCCCAGTCAGCAGCTACCATAAGCTCGCGCAAGGTCCTTACAGCTTTTTGTTTGAGTCCGTGCATGGCGGCGAACGCTGGGGGCGCTACTCAATCATCGGCTTGCCGTGCACCTCGCGCATTGAAATCAAAGGTCACGCCATCACGCGCATCGAACACAACGAAGTGGTCGAGCAACTGACGCGAACCGACCCGTTAAGCATCATTGACGAATACCAAGCCCAATTCAACGTCCCCGACATCGACGCCTTACCCGATTTTTTCGGCGGCTTAGTCGGCTACTTTGGCTATGACTGCGTGCGCTACAGCGAACCTCGACTGAAACCCGCATTAGACGACCCTCAAGAGCTCAATGATGTGGTGTTGATGCTCGCCGAAGACGTCTTGATTTTCGACAATTTAGCCGGCGTACTGCATTGTGTCACGCTCACCGATCCAAGCGTTGAGCACGCCTATGAACGCGCCCAACAGCGCTTAGATGAGATCATGCACAGCTTGCATACCTCACGCCAACGCCTAGACCCAATCAATTTAAGTGCGACCCACACCGCGCCTACTCAAGACAGTGAACACCAATTTGAATCCAGCTTTGGCGAAGAGGCCTTCAAAGACGCCGTCAACACGGTTCGAGAATACATCTTAGCCGGCGACTGCATGCAAGTGGTCTTGTCTCAACGCCTGAGCTTGGCGTTTGATCACGATCCATACACCTTGTATCGCGTGTTACGTCACCTCAACCCATCGCCTTACATGTACTACGTCAATTTAGGCGACACCCAAATCGTCGGCGCATCGCCAGAAGTACTGGTTCGAGTTGATGACACAGACCGCGTTACCGTGCGTCCACTCGCAGGCACACGACGTCGCGGACTCAACGATGCAGATGATCTTGCACTGGAACAAGAGTTGTTAAACGACCCCAAAGAACGCGCTGAGCACTTAATGCTGATCGATCTGGGTCGTAATGACATCGGACGCATTGCGCAAACCGGCTCCGTTGACGTCACCGAAAGCTATACCGTCGAACGCTACGCACATGTGATGCACATTTCTTCCAACGTCGAAGGACGCCTAGCGCCAAACTACTCGGCCTTAGATGCACTGCGTTCCATTTTGCCCGCAGGCACGCTCAGTGGCGCCCCCAAAGTCCGCGCCATGGAAATCATTGACGAACTGGAGCCAGTGAAACGCGGCATTTATGGCGGCGCCATTGGCTACCTTGCATGGAACGGCGAAATGGACACCGCGATCGCCATTCGCACCGCCGTCATCCACAAAGGCACATTGCATTTGCAAGCAGGCGCTGGCATTGTCGCGGACTCCGACCCACAAAAAGAATGGGACGAGACCATGAACAAAGCACGCGGCATGTTTAAAGCAATCGACCTACTCACTCAACACTCAGAACAGAATTAGGTGTCTTCATGTTACTAATGATCGATAACTACGACTCGTTTACCTATAACGTGGTTCAATACCTAGCGGAACTGAACGCGGATGTGAAGGTGTTTCGCAACGACGCCATCACGGTAGACGAGATTGAAGCGCTCGCCCCTGATCGCATTGTCATTTCACCGGGACCCTGCACACCGAATGAAGCCGGCATTTCAATGGACGTGATCACCCAGTTCGCTGGGCGCATTCCGATCTTAGGCATTTGTTTAGGCCACCAGAGCATTGGTCAGGTCTATGGCGCCAACATTGTGCGCGCAAAAGAAGTCATGCACGGCAAGATATCGCAAGTGCATCACACAGAGCACGGTGTCTTTCAAAACATTCCATCCCCATACAACGTCACGCGCTATCACTCGTTGGTCATCGATCAAGCATCGCTGCCCGACTGTTTGGAAGTGACCGCATGGACAGAAGACGCGAACGGACACCTCGATGAAATCATGGGCGTTCGTCACAAAGAACTCCTCGTTGAAGGCGTTCAATTTCACCCTGAATCCATTTTGACGGATCATGGGCACACTCTCTTAGATAATTTTTTATCGTCATCACCTAAATAATAATAACAAGGCACTTAACAGGATCACTATGGAAATTTACGACGCAATCGATCAGTTAATACACAAAAAACATTTGTCTCTTGATGACATGCAATCGGTCATGCGCATCATCATGTCGGGCAATGCCACGCAGGCACAAATTGGCGCCTTTTTAATTGCACTGCGCATTAAAGGTGAAACCACCGAAGAAGTCTTAGGTGCGGCCAGCATCATGCGTGAGTTTGCATCGTCCGTAAACTTATCCGTATCACCCGTACTCGACATTGTCGGCACTGGCGGAGACGGCGCATCGATCTTCAACGTATCCACCGCCAGCTGTTTTGTCGCCGCCGCAGCGGGAGCACATGTTGCCAAACACGGCAATCGCTCGGTCACATCCAGCTCAGGCAGCGCGGACGTATTGGAAGCTGCGGGTGTTAATTTGTCGCTCACCCCAGAGCAAGTTCAAGCGTGCATTGAAAAAGTTGGTTTTGGTTTTATGTACGCGGTCAATCACCACCCAGCCATGAAATACGCTGCACCCGTGCGCAAAGAACTCAAAGCACGCACCATTTTTAACGTGCTTGGCCCACTGACCAACCCAGCGTCTGCTCCGCACATGCTGGTCGGCGTGTATGACAAATCCTTGCTCCGCATGTACGCGGAAGTGCTGCGTGGCTTACAGGTCACTCATGCATTGGTCGTTCGAAGCGACGACGGTCTCGACGAGTTAAGCTTAACGACGACCAGCCAGTTACTGGAAGTCAAAGACGGCACCATTCGCGAGTTCACCATCGCACCTGAAAGCATGGGACTTAAGCGTGCACGCAACCTCGATGACTTGGTCGTGCACTCACCTCAAGAAAGTTTTGAACTGATTACCAAAGCCTTCAAAGGTGAGCACCATCTTGCGCAAGACATGATCGCCCTCAATGCAGGGGCTGCCTTGTACACAGCAGGGCTTGCGAAAAACATTAAACAAGGCGTGGCCTTAGCCCAAGACACCATCGGTTCTGGCATGGCCTTAGCCAAGATGGAAGAGCTGGCCAGCTTCAGCCAAGTCTATGCACAGTGAGTGATACGATGACCCCAAGCACCCCCACCATTTTAAAAGAAATACTCTCGCAAAAAGCCACCGAGCTGTCCGAGCGATTACGCGCAACGCCACTCAATGCCGTACGCCACGACGCCGAATCGGCCAATGCACCGCGAGGGTTTGTGGCGAACATTCAGCGCAGCATCGCCAACGGAGATCCCGCGGTGATTGCAGAAATAAAAAAAGCATCGCCAAGTAAAGGCATCATCTGCGAACAGTTTGTGCCCAGCCTGATCGCCGAACAATACCAAACGGCTGGCGCCAGCTGCTTGTCGGTACTCACGGACAAACATTACTTTCAAGGCGATGAACAATACCTGCTAGACGCACGCGCGAATTGCACACTGCCTGTATTGCGCAAAGACTTCATGATTGATCCGTATCAAGTGTATGAAACACGCGCACTGGGCGCCGATTGCATCTTACTGATTGCCGCCGCATTCATTAACAACACCCCCCTATTGAAAGACATGGCCGACTTAGCCCATGAACTGTCGTTGGATGTGTTACTTGAAGTACACGACGAGCACGAACTGGAGATGGCCATGAACGTGCCCTGCGGTTTACTCGGCATCAACAACCGAGACCTACACACATTTACCACCGACTTAAACACCACACTGCGTTTGCATGCCCAGATTCCAGACGACAAAATCGTCGTCACTGAAAGCGGCATTCACAGCACAGACGATGTCGCCATGATGCGCGAACGAGACATTCACGCGTTTTTAGTTGGCGAAGCCTTTATGAAAACAGATCACCCAGGTCATGCGCTTCAGTCATTGTTTTTTTAATGCCTAGTACGAACCCAGCGATGTGATGTTGCGTTTTTCCATGCAGATCAAACCCTGCTTTTCGATTTGATACAAGCTTCGACTCACGGTTTCACGACTGAGCCCCACCATCATCGCCAATTCAGAGTGACTGTGATTAATGCTTGAGTGATCGGCAAACAATGAGCTCAACAATTCTTGCACGCGCTCGTACGCATTCAACTTACAACAACACAAACGCTGCAATATGATTTGATGCTGCTTACGTGTCGCTCGATGAATCTCCAAGATCAACGACATGCTCGTTTTTTCCAGTTCGCGCACGTCGCTCTTACTGAGGCACAATATGGTGGTGTCCGTATTCGCGTGCAACATCAATTGCGTAGACGCACCGTATTGATTAGAAATCCATTGATCCGGGATAAACGCACCAATGAGAAACGGCTCGTCAACACCGTCATGGTATGCGTACATGTGAACCCGTCCGCTGAGCAGCAACATGAACTGACATGACGCTGGAATTTCAAATTTGATGGGGCTTTTTAAGGTTTGTACTTTTAAACGAGGCAGCACCTGCTGCAATTGCTGTTGCCAATGAGATAACTCATTCATGTGAAACACTCCCTGTTATTATTATGTGCTGTATCAGCGCGCCAATTTACATCCTATTTAAATTGGGCTTCAAAAAGTATAACAAGCTTAAATTCGATTCACATGTGATATTTATCACACGTGAATGAGAGTGACTTTGCTGACTAACACACATTAATTCAAACAACAGGGTTTGACGACAACGCACGGTGAGACGGGCAAACAGACCATCGACAAACGATCTTAGAATTTCATCGCGCGATCAACGCGCATCTGATTGACTTTGCTTAGCCTGCTTCGCTCTCTCTGATTTACTGATGTACTTAGGCTTGGTGTTCGGTGCCAATTTCGCGTTGGCTTTTTTAGCACGCGCTTTCAGTTTTTGATTGCCCTTTTTACGCCGATTCATCGCATTCACTCATCGCACAGACATACACTGAGTTGGTGGACTCGCCGCCTTGAAACGGATTCGCAAACGACACAATATGTGACTCGACCTGTTCGAATACAGTACTTAAAAAGGCTTCAAACTGTGGCTCAGGTAAATTTTGAGACCACATGGCAAATACACCTTTGGGTTTAAGTTGCTTGGACATCCGCGTGAGGTGTTCAGTGGTATAAAAACTCGCATTCTCTGCGTTTAAATATTGAGTCGGCGAATGATCAATGTCCAACAAAATCGCATCAAATAGGTCGCTTTGTTTCTGTGGATTAAACCCCGCGTTAGGATCCGTGGCCAAATCAAAAAAACTGCCCAACACATATTGGTTTCGTTCATCTGCATTGAGCACCGCACCTAATGGCACCAATTCGTCTTTATGCCAATCAATCACCGTCTCCAGCGCCTCCACCACGAACAACTGTGACACGCGCTCATCCTTTAATGCTTCCACAGCGGTGTAACCCAGACCCAAACCGCCCACGACCACGTTTAATTGATCACCCTGAACGGCCGCCAAGCCTAATCGAGACAAGGCTTCTTCCGCCTCGACAAACATACTCGACATTAAAAATTCGTCACCGAGCTTCACCTCATAAATGTCACGATCACCAAACACAGGCATGCGCCGCCGACGCAAGGAGATCTGTCCCAAGTCGGACGGTCGGCTATCAAGTTCTTTGAACAGTTTAGACATAGAGAATGCATCCTAGAGAGAGGTAACATAGACTGAAAGAGTGAGTATAACCTAATAGAACGCTTTTTTTATTTAACTACGCGACCTTCAATTTTAAACCGAGCGCGCCGATGACTTTTTGAATGGTGTCTAACTTTGGCGATGTGTTGCCGCTCAACGCCTTGTATAGACTTTCACGGCCAAGTCCTGTTTTTTCTGCAATCTCGGTCATGCCTTTTGCTTTAGCAATATCGCCTATTGCCTTTGAGATCAGTTTCACATCCCCTGTTTCGAGGGCTGTATTTAGGTACTCTACGATGATGTCGTCATTGTCTAAAAACGCACTGACATCAAATACTTTTGTAATTGCCATAAATCACCCCATTTCCTTTACAATCTGTTGTGCTTTTCTTATGTCGCTCGGCTGCGTATCTTTGACACCGCCAGCGAGCAGTAAGACGACTTTCCCACCTTTAACGGTGTAATACACTCGATAGCCCTTTCCCAAACTTAAGCGAAGTTCGGACACCTTACCTCCAACTGACTTATGGTCTCCAAAATTGCCAAGCTCCGAGATCATGTTCAAACGGTTTAAAATAGAGGCTTTAGCCCGGCGATCCTTTACGTGCTTGAGCCATTTTTCAAACACTAACGTTTGCTCAATGACATACCTCATACTTAATTGTATCCTATAAGATACAATTCGCAACGTATTTTATTTGACTGCGACTCAAATAAAAACGGCTGTGATAACAGCGGCATCAGCGAATAAACAGGTGTACACATAAGATATCCAATGAATTCAAAATCCAAGCCACAGCTTAATCAGCATGTATTTAACGCACTGTGATTTACATCACGCGATTAATTAGGCGGCGCTTGTTTTGAAGGCTTTGAATATTTCATTCATATCAAGGAACGCTATATTACACAGTGTGATCATTCGGAAAGATCGCATCAACAGCACACCCATGCCTGTCTCACCGCATCATCGCTCCAATTGCATTTCACTCGCAAAGGATGATAGTGTTTAAGACACTAATAACAAACATAGACACTCGCCCATGAACACGGTACTTAAAACATCCTTTTCGGCATTGCTCCTTTCACTCTTACTCGGCTGCGGTGATAGCTCACTTGTCGACGACACGAAAGCAGATTCCTATACGTGGCAGCCCAACGTTTTTAACAACAGCGCTCAATTTAAAAACCTTTGCAGTAATCCGCGCTCGGGCCAAGACATCACTGGCGAATCCTACCCTGACCGTGCAGGATCCACCTTACAAGAAAACCTCTGGTTGCGCTCTTGGAGCAACAACACCTACCTTTGGTACAGTGACATCAAAGATCAAGATCCGTCATTATTCAAAAACCCAACGGATTATTTTGATGCTCTAAAAACCAATGCGCTCAGCCCTTCAGGCATCGCAAAAGATCAATTTCATTTTACCCAAAAAACAGAAGATTACCTGCAACTGGTGTCTGGCGATGCGTCGCTAGAATACGGCATGCGTTTATTATTTTCTTCGGGGCAAATTGATGTCGCGTATGTAGAAGACAATTCACCTGCAGCGAATGCGAACATACAGCGTGGCGATAAAATCCTTGCGGCTAACGGCATAACCATTGCAACCGTCTCGGAGAAAGAGGTACCCGCCGTGAACGCTGCGTTGTTCCCAGAAAGCGCCAGCAGTAACCGTTTCACAATACAAGCGGCAAACAGCGACACGACACGCACTGTCACGATAAGCCCCACCTTAGTCACCGCGCCACCTGTAAAAAACACCAAGATAATTGAGACCGATGCTTCGCGCATCGGTTATTTGACGTTCAATACGTTTTCAAACATTAAGGCTGAGAAAGCGTTGCTCGATGCGTTTACAGCGTTTAAAGATGAAAATATAAATGACCTGGTGATTGATTTGCGCTACAACGGAGGGGGCTACTTATATATGGCCTCTCAAATTGCCTACATGGTGGCCGGTGAGCAAAGCAACGACAAAGTCTTTGAGCGCACCGTGTTTAACGATAAGCACCCTTCGATCAACCCCGTTACTGGTCAACAAATTGTCAGCATGCCGTTTATCTCGAGTAACACCAGCAACGCTGGCAGTTCAGAACAACCACTGCCTAGCGTCAATTTAAATCGCGTGTACATTTTGAGCAGTGGCAACACATGCTCTGCCAGTGAAGCGGTCATTAATGGATTAAGAGGCATTGATGTAGAGGTCATTCTCATCGGCAGTACCACATGCGGCAAGCCGTACGGTTTTTATCCTACGGACAATTGCGGAACAACCTATTTCACGGTGCAATTCCGCGGTGAAAACCACAAAGGCTTTGGCGACTACAGTGACGGCTTTACGCCCAGCAACACACTGACTGGCAAGGGTGAATCAGTTAAAGGGTGTGACGTAGACGATGACTTAAGCCGCGCTCTGGGCGATGTGGATGAAGGCATGCTCAGCGCCGCCTTACATCACCAACGCACAGGCAGCTGCCCAAGCAATACTCGTGTATCCACTCGATCGTCGCGTAGCGCGATGAGTCAGAACCCGCTACTGAAAGACCCTCGTATTCAACAGCGTTTGCTACTCGAGCGTAGCCGCATTAATAATCTGCCGAACTAACGATATGAAACCTATTTTTCTGATTGCCTTATGTGTTGGCTTACTAGGCTGCGAAAGTGTCACCATGGATCAAATGACACCTGCGGTTTTAAAGTCTGCCAACCCACACAACACACGGATCATTGAACACGTGATATCCACGCAGTTAAATAAGCGCGCTGTTAAGATAGCAAACCATGCGTTTATTGATGATTACCAACTTGATATCACACAACGTAGACAGACTCATCCCTTAGGTTTAAACGGTCGCATCATGGAAAAACCGCTGATCTTTACGTTCTATCTTTATACGCACAATCAACGCTGCGTCTTAGTGAATAAAGACCATTCACAAAAAACGACACTGAAGAACGTCGACTGCATTCCGTATAAAGTAAGCAGTGAGTCGCCTCAAGCCTAAACACAGACCTTAGGTGGGACGCCTGTTTTATTATGGCTAGTTAAAGTAGTAAACAAGCGACCCACCACATAAGGCGGCCGATCCGCCTCGCCATTGCTCGCTGTCGCCTATCATTGAAAGACCTAACAACCCACACCCAAGAATGGAAGGCCATCTGCTTTTCTTCTTGTTATCTTCGATTGTCAGCGACGACTCTGTTGTTGGTTCTGATTTATGTGCTTCGCCAGCCGCTTCAATACGTTGAACGTTCGTAACCAGTTCGGAGTTATTATATTGTTCATTAAAATGAGTGCCGCCGATGCTGTAAGTTAAGCTCAGTTCAGTGGCCGAAGCGGCGAACGGAAACACCATTAAGAGTGCGATTAAAACCTTGATCATTGACTGTCTCACCTATTATTGTTTGAATTGATACTGCCGAATAGCTTACACAGCAACACAGTATAACGAAACTTAAGACACCCATCTAATCTCCTTCAGTCGGTGTCTTAGGTTTGTTCTGATAGTTCTGCTCGTAGACGTCGTTACCCATTGCGTCGATTTGGCGCTGAATCACCCAATCCATGGCATCCAGCATGGATTGATACGCACGAGGATCACCCTCTAACCCTCGTAAACTGTGCACAATTGCCTCGAGCGTTGATAACGGCTGAGCCGTTGGGGCGTCTATCTTCGTGTCATTGTCTCTAGCCCCATCGCCAGCCACACCCGCTTGATCAGCCAACGACTGACGCAGCGGCGGTGCTTTGCGAATTTTGTAGCGCGGGCGCTCATGGCTCAGGACGTGAACATGCGTTAACGCGCTCAATTCAGGTGATTCATACACCATGCGCTTCGCCTTGCGCCATGTTGCGTCTAAAAACAACAACGGCCGAGAGGGGTCAACCGCCTCTGAGGCAAGCACCTCATTCAAGGCAACGCTGTGTTCACTGGGGAAGACCAATAAGGGTTGATGATGCGTCAGCTGCTCAGCAAAGCCATCGCACTCACTGACCCGTCGCCCGATGATCAATTCAGAATTCTGTAAACTTAAATGAGCGATGCGCCCCGTTCCAATGGCATGCGTCACTTCATTTGGATGCTGAAATATCCACACAGGCCGTTGATTATCATGCGCCATCAATCGATCACAATAGCAGTAGCCCTGAGGTTTGTTGCATTGAGTGCATGTGATTCTCGGCATGGTGTGTTCTTTCATGTTCCATCTTGAATGTTATTAGACAACACCCATCGAGCACATCGCCAGACAATTAATTAGGCGGGCGTTTTAGGTTATTTCTTCTATGCTTTTTCGTTCTGACGTTAATTTAAATGCTTTAATCATGCACCAAAGAGCAACTGGGATAGCAATAACAAACATGCCATTTACAATAGTTTCATTTTTTAGAAACTCAAATATTGGCTCATTGCCTTTGCCAAATTTTGCGTGAAGGCCTAGCCCAATCATAATCATTGGAATGGCATCTATAAACCCCAGCTTGGCAAATTCTTTCTCGATTTCCTTTACTCTCTGTTCGTTACCCACTTATATCCCCTTACTCTAAATCTTATCGAATTCATAACGCCCGTAACACTGGGACAACTCACTTGAGACACCCATCTAATATAATCATTGTAAGCTCTTGTCTGGAAAACATATATTAACTTCTTTGTGACTTGTATCACACGATTAATTAGGTGGGCGTCTGGTTTTATTCACTTTGACTTGTTAAGTGTGCTCACTACCTAACCTTTGATAATTTATTGTTTTGAAACTCAAACATATTTGAGCCCATTTTTATGACGTTACTTTCTTCAACTATAAAGGCTTCTGGATATTGCTGACGTAAAAGGTGCAAAAAGTCTTTTTGATTATATTGTTGCCCACCTTCAATAATAAGATTGCCTAGCACTTCATTAGCCACAAGTTGATCATTATACGATACCTCTAGATATGTATAGGCAGTTCCATTATCGAGAAGTAGGAATAGTGAAAATAGCACCGACAAAATAAGGAGCGGCAAGCTTAAAAAAAATGAGATCTTCCACTTATTCATGTGGCTTCCTGTACACTTAATAATTAGATGGGTGTCTGATTTTATTTTGCCTTTTAGCGCAAAGGAAAAATTACGACAACATGCGCTTGTTACATTTATCCTGATATATACTCTAAAAGCTCAGCGTCTGCAAATAATCTTAAGACACCCACCTAGCTCAACCATCTAAAGACATTTCTTTACATACACATACCAATTTCTTTGTGATTTATATCACGCGATTAATTAGGTGTAACTAACTAGGCGGGTGTCTGGTTTATTATTCTTTGTTGTGCCTGTCTTGTTTAATTTTGTGACTTGTATCACACGATTAATTAGGTGGGCGTCTGGTTTTATTCACTTTGACTTGTTAAGTGTGCTCACTACCTAACCTTTGATAATTTATTGTTTTGAAACTCAAACATATTTGAGCCCATTTTTATGACGTTACTTTCTTCAACTATAAAGGCTTCTGGATATTGCTGACGTAAAAGGTGCAAAAAGTCTTTTTGATTATATTGTTGCCCACCTTCAACAATAAGATTGCCTAGCACTTCATTAGCCACAAGTTGATCATTATACGATACCTCTAGATATGTATAGGCAGTTCCATTATCGACAAGTAGGAATAGTAAAAATAGCACCGACATAATAAGAAGCGGCAAGCTTAAAAAGAATGAGATCTTCCACTTATTCATACGGCTCCCTGTACACTTAATAATTAGGTGGGTGTCTTAGGTTATTCCATATCATGTGATTTACATCACACTGACACGACAAAAATCGAACTCCATTCTCTCTATACCTGAATCTCTAATCAAAAAATGGAAATCCAACAAGACCAAACGACGACACTTTAAAGCGTTCTATGTTGTGCCTGTCTTGTTTTATCCAAAAAGTGCCTGTCCTAGGTGATGTATATCAATTTCTTTGTGATCTATATCACACGATTAATTAGGTGGGTGTCTTAGGTTATTCGTGTAGGTTATTCTTTGTTTATCTGTGTTTATTTTAGATATTACGGCAACCAAAACAGCTGCTACCACTGATCCAGCAACACCTAGCGAGATACTAGTTATAAGATTGCTATCTAATATTTTGGGTAGAATATTGAGACCTTCCGTAATTCCAGCAACAGAAAGCGTAGCAGTTGCAAGTCCAATGATACTGGAAATTGCTCCAAATAATTCTGGTATTTTTGAGGTCTCGCTTGATTTATTGGTGGTGTTTTTAATCTCTTCTCTGATTTTTTCGGTTTCATCTACACTCCCCGACTCAACCTTTAGATGCTGTAAGAACTTTTCAAAGATAGAATTATCGCTTTGAATCGCGTGAAATACTTTTCCCATAGAATGCACTTCTGATAACTCAGTAATTAGCTGTTCTTTTCTACCACTATCAAGCAATGGTGAAGACACTGTTTCTGCAATTAAATCTTCAATTACAGAGCTTCCGGTTATAGCACCCAAGCGTAATCTATTTTCCCTAACCAATGAATCTATTACAGCATTTAGTTCGAACAACCCAACAGTTCTACCTTCTCCGATTTGATGGGAAAGGCGTTTAACAATTTCTCTTCGTACCGTTGCATACTTTTGAACCTGACTTTTCAGGTAAAGGTAGACGGCTAAAGGCACCCCTAGTATAGAAGCTACTGAGCCTATAATTTGTAATATATCGTTCATAGCTCTCTATGTTCCTTTGGGTGCATAACGCCCGCATAAAAGGCGAGCGGTAGGATTAATTAGGTGGGTGTCTTAGATTGATTTTATGTTGTGCCTGACTTGCTTTATTGTAATACATTTTAGAACGGTATTTCTTGCAGCTCTAGATTGAAATCAAACTCATGATCATAGTTTCCGTCCTCCGTCTCCAGTCGTAAAACACCTATCCCACCTATGTTGTATTCACTCTTTATTACATCTCCTGCCCATGCTTGAGCAAGACTTCTTGATGCCTTAACATTAACTTGCGCCCAACCATCTTTACCTATTTTTGAAGCAGGTGGAGTTATGAAGTAGCGATATTTAAAGGGCTCGATGTCCGCATCTGAATATGGACACTCCTTTGTATCATGCATCATTTTCCATTTATTCCCCGTGTATAAATAAATAGCTGATATTTCTGGGGACACACGATTTGTTTTATTATGCAGGTCGAAAGCGAAAGTAATGGTTGCGTCAGCTGAGTGCTTTGATGTTGTTAAATCTCCAGTTGGTGGTTTGGTTATAACAGATATCTTATTTTTCTGTCTGGCCTTAGCTTCATTTTTTGCCCACTCAATGTTTTTTGAAATTTCTTTTTTTAGGTATGTAATAGACTCGCCATAAACGATATGCCGCTTGTGCTTTAAGTCGAAAGGAATATCCGAAGCGTCTTTTGTTAATAAAATGCACGTTTTATCTTTTGCGTGAGCGTAGCCTAATTCGTAAAACACATTGGCATTCCTATCAGACAGGTCAGCAATAATAAAGTCAGCCACATCAATCTGTCTGTAAATCCTATCGAGCATCCCTTCGCCAAAAAGCTGTTCATCTAAACGCTCAGCCTTAACATTACATTCTTTAGCCGCTTCCTTTATCCCAAGCTTATATATGTCGTCAAACTCGGAACTAAACGGCATGAGAACAAACGTGAAAAAATCAGATTCTTTGGTGCTCAATGATAATCTCCGAATGATGTATAACATTTGTATAGTACGCATGCGCACTTTGCTATTTTAAAGACTGATAACTTTTGTTTTTAACAATTATTTTACAGCCCTTGAAAACAAAGTAAGCACACCTATTATTTATTTTTTGAGCGCAGCGTCTTTACCTTGCCCTTTTTTTAGTATCTTGATTGTTCAACATAACCCCAACTTATTCAAGCACAAAAAAACCGAGCAAACACTCGGCTTTTCTAAACCTGCTACATAACCCTACGTCTCAACAAACGCCCGTTCAACCACATAATCCGCCTGCTGCCCACGACGTGATTCGGTGAACCCCTGCTCATCGAGCATCTCGCACAACTCTTTCAACATGCTCGGGCTGCCGCACATCATGAATCGATCGTCTTCTGGGTTGGGTACGGGTAATCCTAAGTCTTTGAACATTTTGCCTGAACGCATTAAATCGGTGATGCGCCCTGTGGTTTTGTAGTCTTCACGCGTTACCGTTGGGTAATAGGTCAACTTCTCCGCCACGGTCTCACCAAAGTACTCATTGTTTGGCAGCTCGTTTTGGATCATTTCTTGATACGCCAGCTCATTGGTGTAGCGCACGCCGTGCACCAAGATCACGCGATCAAATTGCTCATAAATCTCAGGGTCTTTGATGATACTCAAGAACGGCGCCAATCCAGTGCCCGTACTCAACAGATACAAATTTTTAGCGGGCTTCAAATTACCAACAATTAGAGTCCCTGTGGGCTTGGTGCTGACCTGTAAGGTTTCCCCTGGTTGGATGTGCTGCAACTTGGACGTCAATGGCCCGTCTTGCACCTTGATACTGTAGAACTCTAAGTAATCATCGTAGTTCGCGCTCACAATGCTGTAGGCGCGCATCAGTGGCTTGCCCTCTGACTCCATACCCACCATGACAAAGTGACCGTTCTCAAACGTGAAGCTCTTGTCGCGCGTGGTTTTAAAACTGAACAAGGTGTCGTTCCAATGGTTGACTTCTGTCACGGTCACGGTTTGTAAATTGGCCATATGTTCCTCTGTGCATTAAATAATAACGCCACTGTATCGAGACCACACAAATAAATAAAACAAATTAAATATGTATAATTAACCTATTATATCGATTAATATCGTCTCTTACGTGACGCAATAGGTACTCCACGATGAAATTCAGTCTTCGACAACTGCAAGTGTTCTTAGCCACCGCCAACTACGAGAACGTATCGCGCGCCGCGGAACACTTAGCCATGTCCCAATCCGCTGCCAGCAGTGCGCTGAAAGAGCTCGAACAACAGTTCGACATTCAACTGTTTGACCGCATTGGCAAGCGACTCCAGCTCAACGCACTCGGCAAGCAAATACGCACACAAGCGCAAGCTTTGATGGATCAATCGTTAGAACTGGAGCACGCGCTGACGCAACACACCGGGTCAGGGCTGTTAAAAGTGGGCGCCACCATGACCATTGGTCATGACATCGCCATTGATGCCATCGGGCAATTTAAAGCGCTGCACCCAAACAGTGAGGTTCAGCTCGACATCGCCAACACGCTGCAGATTGCACACGATGTGGAGCACTTTAAACTCGACGTTGGTTTGATTGAAGGACAGCTCATTCACCCCCAGCTCGAATCCATTCCGTGGCTGGAAGACGAATTGACCTTGTTTTGTCACCCTCAACACGCCTTAGCTCAGCTCACAACGCCGTTAACAGACCAGCAGTTACTGTCTACGCAATGGATATTGCGTGAATCAGGCTCGGGCACACGCCAGACGTTTGAGCGCGCCATGCACGACTTGCTGTTTGATCTGAAGATCGAGCTCGAACTGCAATTGCCCAGCGCCATCAAACAAGCCGTACTGAAAAACCTCGGCATTGGCTGCTTGTCCAAACGCAGCTTACTGGAAGAATTTGAAACGGGTAAATTTGTGGAATTACGCACCCCCAAGCGTGACTTCACTCGACACTACTCCATCATCATGCACAATAAAAAATACCGCAGCGCCGACTTAACGCGCTGGCTCGACATCTGCTTAAGCAGCGAGTTTGGCTAATTCAGTTCCGACTGGCGTCTGATCGCTAAATGCGTCGATGGCACTTTTACCTATGAAGTTGATCGCAGATATTTTACTATTATGTCCGTTTTTCAACAGACCGATTAATGCAGTTACTTAACCACAGGCCTTACACATGATCGAACTCGACCCAGCCATCAACGTCCTTGGCGACGCACTCGAACCGTGCGGCACACAACCCATGACAGGCTTCTTGCGTGACGGCTACTGCAACACCTGCGATG
Organism: Caprella mutica; assembly: GCA_947561585.1. Classification (NCBI taxonomy): domain Eukaryota; kingdom Metazoa; phylum Arthropoda; class Malacostraca; order Amphipoda; family Caprellidae; genus Caprella; species Caprella mutica. Next base: position 51,787 of record CANNZV010003223.1, on the reverse strand, counting down.
AAGACAAAGGCTCTCACACCGTGTGCGTCGAACTCACAGCGGAGTTTCTCGAATTTTCAAAAACCGCTGGAAACGATCTGTCCACGCCACGCCCTGAATGGGGTTTCCCAGGTCTTAAGGAAGGCAACAGCTGGTGCTTATGCGCAGAACGCTGGAAGGAAGCTAACGAATCGGGCTACGCTCCGCGCATTTACCTAGCTCGCACACACAAAAAAGCGCTTGATGTCATTGCGCTGACGGATCTCATCGAACACGCGGTGGACTTGAATTGACCGACAACGCCCTGACACCTTTCAACACAATCTATGAGCGCGCGTGTGATCGCAAAGGCGGTGAACGCGCCTTAAGCGATCTCTTAAGCACGCCCACGCCCTTGCGCGAACTGGCCAAGAAACCCGATTCATTCTTTTTGGCCAACATGACCCGCTGCGTGTTTAACTCGGGTTTCGTTTGGAAAATCGTCACACACAAATGGCCTGACTTTGAGCGCGTATTTCTCAACTTTGAGCCAACGACGTTGCTGCGTTTAAGTGACGAACAGTGGGAAAAATTCTCAAGCGATGAACGCATCATCCGACACCATACAAAAATCCAAACAGTCAAACACAACGCACAGTATTTGCACGATCTGAGCTTTGACTACAATGGCTTTGGCGATTTTTTAACGCAGTGGCCAGCCGACGATCAATTTGGCTTGCTGTTTGAATTAAAAAAACGCGCGTCGCGATTAGGCGGTATGAGTGGCCAATATTTTTTGCGGCGCTGCGGCTACGACGGCTACGTGTTAAGCAAAGACGTCGTATTGTGCCTACAACACGCTGGATGCGACATTGCCAATATGCCAACATCGAAACGTGACTTTCGAGTCATCCAAGACACCTTCAATCATTGGCACAAAACATCCGGTCGCAGCTACATGCAACTCAGCCAGATTGCTGGGTATTCCATTGGAAAAAACCACCTCGACACGCTTGATACAACCACACAATAGGAGACCATCATGGCCCAATACGTTTACACCATGAACCGCGTGAATAAAATTGTCCCGCCCAAACGCGAAATACTCAAAGACATTTCCTTGTCTTTTTTCCCGGGCGCTAAGATCGGTGTGCTTGGTTTGAATGGCTCGGGTAAATCCACCTTGCTGAGAATCATGGCCGGCGTTGACACCGAATTCGGTGGCGAAGCGCGCCCCATGCCAGACATCAACATTGGGTATTTGCCTCAAGAGCCTGCATTAGATCCAGAAAAGAACGTGCGCCAAAACGTGGAAGAAGGGTTGAGCGTGGCGCTCAATGCCATCGAAGAATTAAACGCTGTCTATGCCGCGTACGGTGAGCCCGATGCGGATTTTGACGCCTTGGCGAAACGTCAGAATGAGTTGGAAAACATCATTCAAACGTGGGACGCGCATAACGTGGAAACACAACTCAACAAAGCGGCTGAAGCGCTAAGACTGCCACCATGGGATGCGGATGTCACGCTCTTATCGGGTGGTGAGAAACGACGCGTCGCATTGTGCCGTTTGTTATTGTCTCGCCCTGACATGCTGCTCCTAGATGAGCCGACCAACCACTTGGACGCGGAATCGGTTGCGTGGCTGGAACATTTTTTATGTGACTTCAGCGGCACCGTGGTCGCCATCACCCATGATCGGTATTTCCTCGACAACGCCGCAGGCTGGATACTCGAATTGGATCGCGGCCACGGTATTCCATTTGAAGGCAACTACTCTGCTTGGCTGGACAACAAAGAGCAGCGCTTGGCGGTTGAAGCCAAAACGGAAGCCTCGCGCAAAAAATCCATCGAAGCCGAACTCGAATGGGTACGTTCTAATCCAAAAGGGCGACAAGCAAAAAGCAAAGCGCGCTTGAGTCGTTTCAATGAACTGAACTCTCAAGACTTTCAAACGCGCAATGAAACCAATGAAATCTACATTCCACCCGGCCCACGCTTAGGTGACAAAGTCATTGAGATTTCAAACTTAAACAAAGCCTTTGGCGATCGCTTGCTGATCAACGACTTCAGTTGCGTCATCCCTCCGGGCAGCATCACCGGTATCATTGGCGGAAACGGTGCAGGTAAATCCACGTTGTTCAATATGTTGTGCGGCACAGAACAACCCGACAGCGGCACCATCGACATTGGTCAAACAGTCAAGCTGGCGTATGTGGATCAATCACGTGATGCACTCAACGGTGATAACACGGTGTGGGAAGAAGTCGCAGACGGCGCCGACATGATCACCATTGGCAGCTATCAAGTCAGTTCGCGTGCCTACATCAGTCGCTTTAATTTCAAAGGCTCTGATCAGCAAAAACGCGTCAAAGAATTGTCCGGCGGTGAGCGCAATCGCTTGCACCTTGCCAAACTGTTAAAGCAAGGCGCCAATGTATTGCTACTCGATGAGCCGACCAATGACCTCGACGTGGAAACCTTGCGTGCCTTAGAAGACGCCATCTTAGCGTTCCCGGGCAACGTGATGGTGATCTCGCATGACCGCTGGTTCTTAGATCGCGTCGCAACGCATATCTTAGCGTACGAAGGCGACAGCCAGCTGGTATTGCATGAAGGCAATTATTCAGACTACGAAGCCGACCGACGCGAACGATTGGGCGATAAAGGCTTAGTCCCTGAACGCGTTAAATACAAAAAGATTGGCGTCTAACGTGCACTGACTCTGATTGATCACATCGAAGACAAAAAAAAGCGGCTGTGTTTCATACTGAACACAGCCGCTTTTTTTGTGATCTGATCTAGACTCTATTCATTGTTGTCGTCATCGCCTGAGATGCAGGTCACCAGCACCATGGCGGACGCCGCTACGATGGCCAGAATCGCCACCATCAAGTTACCAGTTTGCAAGCCATTTTCCAGCGCCTTGCCTTGAAGGTCTGTGTGCATGAACAAATCTATTTTCGAGAAATAAACAAACGCATGACCCATAATGAATACGAATGGAAACGCCATCAATAAATTATCGCGTTGCCCTTTAGGTTTTCTCCAATGACTCACAAACAGCCACATGCCGAAGCCAAAGAACAGTGCGTGAATCAGCGACGCCAATTTCAAATTCACGGCCCACGGCAGCATGTCATACGGCGGCGAGCTTTGCGCGAACAAGTTGTATGGAATGAAAATCAACGAGCCAATGAAGACCGTGAGCACGGGTTGCAGTAACACACCGAGTGATACCTTTAATTTGTTCGCGCCGCTCTCCAACCACTCCCAACTGATGATTCGATTGAGCAAGGCAAACGCAGCCGTAAAGGTAAAGATCCAGTGATAACTCGTCAACGGAACGCCGTCCAAATACGGCAGCGTGGTTGGGTTATTCAGATCCCACACCCACCAACCCAACACAGGGCCGATGTTGTCAAAAATCATGTACATGGTTGCGGTTAACAAGCCCGTACAAACGGCTTCGATAATGGGCGAAAAATCATAACGACGGATCATCATGACCGTATGGTAAATCAACGCAGGATAGAACAAGGCAATGTAGAGCGGCAGCTTATTAAACAACAACATCACACTGAACTCGCCATGCCAAAAATTTTCCACCGTGTAGTACGACAAAATGTCCATGAACAAACCGTAAAGCAAACAGTTTAAAAACGTCAGTAACGCCGCAGACGATCCCGTTCGCTGGCGATATCGCCACGCATGAATGATTGCCAAAATGGTGCCGACAACTATGATCGCTTCGATGGCTAAAAAGCTCCAGTCCACCAATTGACTGGGGGTGTTTACGTAAAACAACGATTGGGTTGCTTCCACATTTCGCATTGCAGGCGAGATGTGTTCAACCACAGGGGCAACGTGCCCATTGATCTGATCCATGAAAAGCACCTATTTATGATTTATTGTTATTTGCGAGTACAATATCAACACTTATGTTTGACGCATGCAAGTTCGTATCTCACAATCTAACAGAATGGTAAGTTATTCACATATGCTAAGGCATGATTCGATTCACCCCAGCTGGGCTAAGCCACTTCAAACGGAATTCGACCAAGCGTATTTTCATGCGCTGAGCCACTTTTTAGATTCTGAAGCCGAATCCAACGCGGTGGTCTTTCCACACAGCGACGACGTCTTTGCCTGCTTGAATTCGACACCACTCGATCGCGTGCGCGTGGTGATCTTAGGACAAGACCCATACCACGGACAACGGCAAGCGCACGGGCTGAGTTTTTCAGTGCAAGAAGGCATTAAACCGCCACCGTCTCTGGTCAACATCTACAAAGAGCTGAACAGCGATCTTGGCATTCCGGTGGCATCCAGTGGCTGTCTCACGCACTGGGCAACACAAGGGGTGTTGCTGCTCAACAACGTGCTCACGGTTCGCGAAAACGAACCCAATTCGCACAAAGGAAAAGGTTGGGAGTGCTTCACCGATCGCATCATTGAATTGGTGAACGAAGAACGTACTGGTGTGGTGTTTTTACTCTGGGGAAAATCTGCGCAACTCAAAGCGCGCATGGTCGATGCAGACAAACATTTGATATTAACGGCACCGCACCCCTCGCCGCTGTCCGCGTATCGAGGTTTTTTTGGTTGCCGACATTTTTCACAAACCAATCACTATTTGATCAAACATCAGTACGAGCCCATCCAATGGGCTCAACCCTAAGTCACGCAGGTGCGTGACGCGACGGCTTAACCAAATTTTAGACCAGCGGCAAAGCCTGCCACAGCGCTCACGCCTTTACTGCTGATGTGCGACAAACGATCCATCAACACACTGCTCGAATGCTGAACCGCTCCGCCAGCCGCCGATGCGGCGTTTTTCAAATGCTCATCACTGACCGAGGCCACGCCGTAATACTCCGCGACAAACAAAGCCACTAAGGCACCGCCACCGATGAACAATGCTATTTTGAATGTCTTCTTGGCGAAATAACCCACGGCCAAACCGATTAAAAATGGGGCGCCCACACTGCCTAGTAAAAACTGGCTGGACAATAAATTGGTGCCAATGTCCGCACCGACATCACTGCCTGCTAATGCGGATACTGCCTCAGGTGTGGCCTCAGGTGCGACGTCACTGCTCGCCATTGTCGTTGTCTCTGTCATGCTTACCCCATTTCATCATTATTAATTCAGAGCTCGCATTTTAGCCTGACGATCCAGCGTCCTGCAAACTTTGTTCGTTTGATTATAACGCGTTACACGGCCATATCAGAACAACACGTCCAGCGCTTCACTCAACTTACTGACCCCGTGGACGGTCATTCCCTTAGGCGCACTCTTCAACACATTGCCTTTGGGCACAATGGCAATGGTGAAACCATGTTTCGCGGCTTCGTGTAAGCGCTCTTGTCCCGAGGGCACCGGACGTATTTCTCCCGACAAGCCGACCTCTCCAAACACCACGAGTTCACGCGCCAATGGCTTGTCCCGAAAGCTCGAGACCATCGCCAACAACACCGCCAAATCCGCACCGGTCTCCAACACCTTGACCCCGCCTACGACGTTTGCAAACACGTCTTGATCGCCAAGATGAAGCCCACCGTGGCGATTCAACACCGCCAACAACATGTTCAATCGATTTTGCTCAATGCCCACCGACAAGCGCTTTGGATGCCCCATCGACGCATCGTCCACCAAGGCTTGAATTTCCACCAACAACGAACGTGTGCCTTCCCACGCCACCATCACCACACTGCCCGCCACCGCTTCTTCATGCCGCGACAAAAAGATGGCCGATGGGTTTTTCACTTCTTTCATGCCTTGTTCCAACATGGCAAACACGCCCAACTCATTCACCGCACCAAAGCGATTTTTGTATCCTCTGAGTGTTCTGAAACGACTGTCGGCTGAACTGTCGAGAAGCATGGCCGTGTCCACCATGTGCTCCAAGACTTTAGGTCCCGCCAAACTGCCTTCTTTCGTCACGTGTCCGACCAACAACAAAATCGTGCCGGTTTTTTTCGCGTAGCGAATCAGTGCCGCCGCACTCTCACGCACCTGTGCCACAGACCCTGGTGCAGATTGCAGCTCACTGATGAACATCACTTGAATCGAATCAATCACCATGATGCGCGGCTTAATCGATGTCGCCGTGTGACAAATCATTTCCACGTCGGTTTCTGCCAGCATTTGCAAATTGTCTTTTGGCAAACCCAAACGCTCAGCTCGCATCGCCACTTGCTGCAACGATTCTTCGCCCGTCACGTACAATGCGGGAATCTGCTCCGCCAAACCGCACACCGCTTGCAACAACAACGTTGATTTGCCCGCACCCGGCTGACCGCCTAACAACACCGCTGAACCGGCCACAAAGCCACCGCCGAGCACACGGTCCAACTCGTTCAAACCAGACGACAAGCGCGGCGTTTCTTTCAAATCAATCTCGGACAAGGCTTGGACCGACGACGTTTCACCTGCAAAGCCCGTGCGCACATTGCTCACTGGATCGAGTGGCTTGGCGACCGAGGTTTTAAATTCTTGCACGGTATTCCACGTCTTGCAGGACGGGCACTGTCCTTGCCATTTTGTAAAGTTGTCACCACACTCGGTACACACGTACGCTGCTTTCGCTTTTACCATGATATTTCCACACTGTTCTTATGATTGACGGCATGACAACACGTGGTAACCACCGTTGTCTGTGATCACGCACGATTTACCGACGTTAATTACTCATGGCCGCTTTCAACATCACATACAAACGTTGTATATTAGAGATCGTAACGCACAACCGTTATGCACGTCGTGTTTAACCAATGTGACGTATGCGCTTCAGCTAAGCCATTGAGTTAGCCATTCGTTCATTATAAAGCAATCACACACACTTATGTCTTCTATGCTTAACGATTCACACATCAGCTTTTCACCGACCTTGGCCGCCACCATCGGACTGGAAGAAACCATCTTATTGACGGTGCTCACCAACGCTCAACAATGGCTGAACGGTGCGTCGTGCTGTGTGTTTGAACCGCAACTCACCCAACAACTGCCCTTTTGGCAAGCCAATGACATTCAACGCATCGCGCGAAACTTGGTCAATAAAGGCGTCATTCAACTGCACAGCGCGCCGTATACACAAAGCCTACGACTTGATTTCACTTTAACCGCGAGCGCGTCAAGCCATGCGACACCCTCTCACGTCGCCGAGCACCGCCCTGCTCCACATGCTCATGCACAACAGCCATCGCATCAACCCGTGCAATCGCACGGCGCTAATTTGATTCCTGCGCAGTGGCAGCCGGATAACAGCAGCATGGCATTGCTCGCACAACACCAAATACCAACGTCGTTCATCCAAGAACAAACCAAAGACTTTGTCTTATATTGGCGAGAACGTGGCGAAGTGAGCCACGCGTGGAACTCACGCTTTGTTAAACAAACGCAACGTAACTGGCAAAAGCACCAGGCCTCCACCGCGTTCTCACCGACCGCACCACAAGCGCAGAGCATGAATTCTCAGTGGACGCCATCGCAAGACGCATTGGACATTTTACAGCGCGTCGACATACCGCTGGATTTCATTCAAGAAAGCGTGCCCGAGTTCATTTTGTACTGGCAGGAAAAAGGCATTGTTGGCAGCTCGTGGAACAGTTTTTTTGTGAAGCACATCAAACGCCAATGGGCGAGCTACACCACCACGTTGCAATACGACACGGACCCCAAGCTCATCACCAAGGAATGGCAACCCAGTAACGACGCATTTGAGGTACTCCAACTCGCCAACATTGACCGTGATTTTGCACTGAGAGAAGTGCCCAGCTTTGTGTTATTCTGGTTGGAAACAAAACAAGCTCATAACTCGTGGAACAGCAAGTTCATTCAACACGCTAAGTACCAATGGGCCAAACGTCATCACATACACACTGAATACGCACATGAAAGACACCAATCAGCTGCTGGATCAAACCTTACAAAAGACCCAGACTTTATCCGCCGACACAGCGATCAAAGCTGGGCCGACGGACTCTATTGATCGCGCGCATCTGGATCAAGTGAAGCAAGCCGTCATTGAAGTGTTTGCGCAGTTCGAGCTGGTGTTTCACAACCAATACAACAAAGCCTTTCCGACGACCGACAAAGAAAACCTCGCAAAGAAGTTGTGGTTCAATCATTTAAAGCACTACCCAGCCGATGCCATCATGAAGGCAACGGACCTCACCATTCGCAGCTCTGAATTCTTACCGTCCATTTACAGTGTGCTCAAGCATTTAGAGCACGACAGCTCCTTGCCCAATGCGCACGATGCGTATCTCGAGTGCTGCTCGTCTTCCTCCCCCAAAGCGACACATACTTGGTCGCACCCCATCGTGTATTGGACGGGCAAAGCCTGCGGATGGCACGTCCTGTCAACACGCAGCGAACAATATGCCTGGCCACTGTTTAAAGAACGCTATGAACAAAACACCAAGGCGTTTGCTCAGGGACAGACATTTCCAACGCCCCAACTGAACGACACCGAACTCATGATTGCCCGCGACAGCGCGTCTGACAATCTGCCAGACAGCGCCAGTGCCGATGACACGTTGCGCCAATTAAAGTCCCTGTTTGACGGCCCAATTTAATCCGTCAACATACCCTGCAAGTGCGTCTGTTTTTATGCTAACCTTCCGACTCGATTCTTAAATTGACTATAGGTAACCATATGTTCAACAAACGCTTTTTAACACTCACCAGCGTACTTCTCGTGGCTGGCTTAAGTGCATGTACTCAAGAAACTCAAAACAACATTGGTCGCGCCATTCAAAACTGGACGGGCACAGACGGTGTCTTAGATGTGTATGCTGGCGACAAGTTGGTTAAACGATTCATTGAAATCGATAAAATGACCACGGCTGCGGGCACCAATGATGGGGAAGCACGCTCATACCGATTCGGTTATGGTATTTTGGACATCAATCAAAACCTGAACGTCGATCCAGGCGAGAAAAAAGTGTATTTTGAGATCAGCGATTACTCGACAAGCTATGTGTTTTACACCAATCCAAAATAGCACGACTCATCTCTGAACCGCCTCGATGCGTGCGCCACGGCAGCGCGCATCGATCATCCCGCCCTTCGACGGTATGCCGCCTAAATTGTTGTTCTCATTGCATTTTTCTCACATCTTCGCACCACTCAATACAGCATAGTCTCAATTCACCGCATTTATAGATAAATATCCTCTTGTAAATCAATCGAGTAGCACAAAAACCCTATATTCAATTCAAATGGCATTTGCTTTTCCACAGCGAGCTTATACAGTATAGTAAGCATGGCTTCAAACAACTCAGAAGCCGTACATGCATTACATCAGCAATACTTGGCAGGTATACAGCCAATTTAACCCTCAACACCTTCACAGGAGTTCAATGACATGGCCATTCAATATAAGGCACCTCAAGACGACATTAAGTTTTTAATCAACGACGTACTGAAGTTCGGAGATCACTACAAAGAACACGCTATTCCCGGCGGCGACGAAGCCACACCTGAAATGGTCGACATGATTATTTCAGAGTCAGCAAAGTTTTGTGAGAACGTACTCGCACCTCTTTATCAATCAGGCGATGCAGAAGGTTGTAGCATTGTCGACGGCGAAGTAAAGACGCCATCTGGGTTTAAAGAAGCGTACCAGCAGTTCATCGAAGGCGGCTGGCAAGGATTGTCTCACCCAGTTGAGTACGGCGGCCAAGGCTTGCCAATGTCATTGGGCATCGTAAAAAGCGACATGATGGCAACCGCGAACTGGTCTTGGGCCATGTACCCAGGTTTGAGCATCGGCGCGATGAACACATTGGTCATGTACGCAACAGATGAGCAAAAGGCAGCGTACCTTACCAAACTGACTGAAGGTACTTGGACAGGCACCATGTGTTTGACCGAGCCACACTGTGGAACGGATTTGGCTCAATTAAAAACCAAAGCCGTTGACAACGAAGACGGTTCATACACGCTATCAGGCACTAAGATTTTCATCTCATCGGGTGATCACGATTTAACCGACAACAAAGTACACATCGTGCTTGCTAAAACACCGGACATGCCAGATAGCATCGACGGCATTTCATTGTTCATCGTGCCTAAGTTCTTGCCTGATGACAATGGCGAGTCGGGCGAGTTCAACAATGTAAATGTTGGCTCGATCGAGCATAAAATGGGCATCAACGGTTCATCTACGTGCGTACTTAACTTCGACGGCTCAAAAGCCTTCATGCTTGGCCCCAAAGGCAAAGGTCTTATGTGTATGTTCACATTCATGAACACAGCACGTATCGGAACGGGTCTACAAGGCGTTGCCTCTGCAGAACTTGCGTATCAAAACGCACTTCCGTATGCAAAAGAACGTAAGTCGATGCATTTCATGGGCGGCGGCAAGAAAAAGAACGACGCACCAGACGAAATCATCAAGCACGCCGACATTCGTCGTATGCTATTAACCGCTAAAGCCATTGCCGAAGGCGGTCGCTCCATCGCATACGAAACAGCGATGTTCTCAGACATCATGAGCAAGGCTGGTGAAGCCGGTGATGAAGCAGCGTTCAAAGCAGCGGATGACGAACTGGGCTTCTACACACCGGTTGCGAAAGGCTTTATTACCGAGCTTGGCTGTGAAAGTGCCAACCAATGCTTGCAAGTATTTGGTGGTCACGGTTACATCAAAGAGTGGGGCATGGAGCAAATCGTCCGTGACGCACGCATCTCTACCTTGTATGAAGGCACAACCGGCATTCAGGCATTGGATTTGATCGGCCGTAAAGTATTGCTTGATCGCTTTAAGCAGCTTAACAAGTTCATCAAACGTGTGCTTGCATTCACCAAAGACACCATGATCAGCACGCCAGCCAAAGCACGTATGGCGAAGCTGTTAATCCCATTGGCATGCTACACCGTTAAATGGAAGTACTATGCATTCCGCCTAGGCATCACAGGCATCACGTGTAACCAACGCATCGTGGGCAGCGCAGCTAATGACTTCCTATACTACAGCGGCTACGTCACATTGGCGTTCCACTGGGCACGTATGGCGGCTGTTGCGCATGAAAAAATTGCAAAAGGCGAAGGTAACGCAGAGTTCTACAAAAGCAAAATTGAAACGGCTGAGTTTTACTCTCTCTCTTGTTGCCAAGAGCGAAGTCTCACGCAATCATCATGATGGAGAACCCAAAAACGGTCTTGCAAATGAAAGAAGAAAATTTCTAAGCAATTTCTTTATAGTACATCCCAAAAACCGCACTCGTTGCGGTTTTTTTGTGCCTGCTGATTCACTCAGCGTATTTGATTGATTCCGGCGTTTGATAAGTCAAACCAATCTTGCTAGCCTAGGACCTCATTGATTCACCCATTATAAGAAGAGAGTATGTTATGACATTAGATCAATCATCCGTGGTATTAGTCACAGGCGCAAGCCGAGGTGCCGGCAAAGGCATCGCATGTGCCTTGGCACAATCAGGCTGCACGGTGTATATCACAGGACGTACACTGACGGACAGCAACAACACCAGCGGCCTACCTGGCACACTGACACACACAGCCCAAACCATTGAAGCAGCTGGAGGCAAAGCCGTTGCCGTGGCCTGTGATCACGCGAACGATGACGACGTGAAACAACTGTTTCAACAAATCGAACGCGATCATGGACGCCTCGACATTCTTGTGAACAACGCAACCTGCTTGCCCGACGCACTGACTCAACCAGGTGGCTTTTGGGAAAAACCGCTCGATTTACTCGACATTCTTAATGTCGGCATGCGTTCACATTACATTGCCAGCTATTACGCTGCACCGCTCATGGTGAAGCAACAATCCGGCTTGATCGTGAACACCTCATCGTTTGGCGCACGCTGCTACATGCATGGTCCTGCGTATGGTGCAGGCAAGTCAGCCGTCGACAAAATGGCGCATGACATGGCCGTTGACCTCAAACCACACAATGTCGCCTCCGTGTCTATTTGGATGGGCTTATTACTCACTGAACGCACACAAGCGGTGTTTGATACAGAGCCTGACAAATACGGCCCAATGATCGAAATGACCGAATCACCTGAACTCACAGGCCATGTCATCGCCGCACTCGCCAATGACAGCGCTCTCATGGAGAAAAGTGGACACATCATGGTCGGTGCAGAACTGGCCAATGAATACGGCATTTTGGACAACGGGAAAACACCGGTATCGCATGCACCGATGTTGGGTGACCCCGCTCAAATGAACCCAGCGGTTGTCGAGTAATCATTGCTCAATACCCGAGCAATCGATCGACACAAAAAAACCAGCATGATGCTGGTTTTTTTGTGTCTGATGTATCTAAGACATTAGCTTTTTGCAAAGATTGTTCGATGCGTGATACCAGCTATGATCGCACCGACGATAGGTGCTACCCAGAACAACCACAATTGCTGTAGTGCAACGCCACCGACCATCAACGCAGGCCCTGTACTACGCGCAGGGTTAACCGACGTGTTGGATACTGGGATGCTGATCAAGTGAATTAACGTTAAACACAAACCAATCGCCAATGGTGCAAATCCAGCAGGCGCTCTGTCATCCGTCGCACCTAAAATCACCATTAAGAACATAAAAGTTAAGACCACTTCGCACACAAGCACGGACAACATGCTGTAATTGCCTGGCGATGCCACGCCAAATCCGTTGGTTGCAAATCCAGACCCAACCAAGTCAAAGCCTGGCTGCCCAGACGCAATGGTCGCCAACACAGCCGATGCAGCAATCGCACCCGCCACTTGAGAGGCAATGTAAGGCCCTAAATCACTCGCTGGCATTCTGCCACTGGTGAACAAACCAATAGAAACCGCAGGGTTTAAATGACACCCTGAGATGTGTCCAATCGCGTACGCCATGGTCACAACCGTTAAACCAAACGCCAACGACACGCCCACAAAACCAATTCCTAGATCCGGGATACCTGCCGCTAACACAGCGCTTCCGCAACCGCCTAAGACAAGCCAGAACGTCCCCATAAATTCTGCCACTAATTTTTTTAACATGATCTCTCCTTTTTATTTATAGTAATTATACTCGCTCATCATCATTGATCGTCCTGAGAGTGTCAATGTCAGATTGTAAAATTTAAGCCATTGCCACCTTAAATAGTGTACTTAGCATTCACGGTAACACCTTGAAAACGCAATAAATTGACGCGCTGCTCGAAGGCCGCCCCACGCAAAATATGGTGCGCCACATCGGCCACTTTGCGTTGCTGATATTCCTCAAGGTACGTGCCTTTCACCCATTCATTAAACGCGCCCAGCGCAGGGCCCGCCCAAATTTGATAATCCATTTCACGCCCTGGCTCTCCTGTGTTTGACCAGCGCGATGACAAGCCCAGATACCAACGGAAGATCAACGCCATCTTGCGTTTTGGATCGCTTAACGCTTTCTCGAGCACCTCTGGATCACGCTCCTGGAAGAACGCTTTCGTCCCTGCCCACACCTCGTCTAGGTTTTGTCGGAACAATTGCGTTTCTATTTTCTCACGCTCTGCAGCGGGAATCGCTTCAATGCTGTCGTACTGAACATATAAGTCATACAGCTTTTGTGCGCGCATCGGAAACAAGGTACCACTCTTGAGCACTTGCAGTTTAACACCCATTTCAAACATGTCTGCCGCAGGTGCCATCATCACATCCGTCATACGGGCTTTGGCCAAGAGCTTACGCGTGTGCTCACTGGCACCGGCCTCAACACAAGACTGATTGACGCTGCCGGTCACAATGTACGCAGCGCCCATGTTAAAGGCCGCTAAGGCCGCTTGAGACGTGCCAATCCCACCGCCAATGCCGACACGGATCGGAGTGGCATAGTTGTACTCTGCTTGCACCTCATCGCGCACATTCATGATGGCGGGTAACAACGCGACAAACGAACGGTTGTCTGTGTGCCCACCTGAGTCGGCTTCTGCCGTCACGTCATCGGCCATGGGCACACGTTGCGCCAATTCATATTGTTCCGCTGTGATCTGCCCATTGGCCAACAAACGCTCAAGTAGTTTGATCGGCGCTGGGCGCATAAAGCGCAACGCCACTTCTGTGCGCGACACTTTAGCAATGACTTTATGTCCAATGATCACACGACCATCAGCACCTTGTGACAATCCAGACACACGGTAACGCACAATGTGTTCGCTTAAATCCATATACGCCGATGCTTCCACCGTCGTCACACCCAATTTCAAAAACCGTTCAACAGCGCCTTTTTCAAGTGCTTCTTCTTTGGGCGCATGAATTAAATTGACCGCGTAAGGACCATTAGGCAGCGCCGCTTGAATGGTTTTGATGGCTTGCTCCACGCGATCGGGCACCAGTCCTGCCGCACCAAACGATGCCAAAATGCCTTGTTGCCCAAGTGCAATCACCATCTCTTCAGAGGCAATGCCATTGGCCATCGCCCCAGCATGGTATGCGTACTTAACGCCATGCTGCTTTTTGAAATCGGCATCGCCCAAGCTCTCGGGCAGCAACGGCTGCACAAAGCCAATGACCGGCAAGCCATCGCCATCACTTGAATTCACGTGAGCCTGATTGCTTAAGCCAACACGTTTATTGGAATCAACCGCGGCATAGCACGGTGCATCCAGTGTATTCAGTGCCGCATTCACTGACGACTCGTCAAACACCACCGAAGCTGAGGGCGCTGTATACGCCAAATTTAAGACTTTATCCTGCTTTAATGTAATGATTGTTTTCATGATTGTCCTTTCTTCTTATTTATTGCGCCACCAAACTCACGGCGACGTCTTTCACTTCGTAAATTCTTAAACCATCTTTAGATAAGTTGGCATTTGCAATCACGGTCACACGATCATTCTCCGACACGATCTCTTTAATGTGCACATCCAACGACATCTTACGATTCAGTGGATTGATTTGACCGCGGTATTTCCACACAATCGTGCTTAACGGCTGCATAAAATATGGATTGCTGAGTTCAGCGCCTAAATCATGATGCACCATGTAGGCTTGCACTGCTTCGATGATGGCTTCCACACCCAACGAACCCGGCATGACGGGGTCTTCATGGAAATGGAATTGGAAGAACCAATCGCCTGGATTCACATGCCGCTCTGCATACACATACCCTTTACCAAATTCACCGCCGTCTCGCGCAATGTCGACACTGTCAATGAAGTTCAATTGCTCACCGGGCAAACGGTACGCTGGTTTACTCGCGTCACGCACACTGAACAAGGCCGCACTTGGATCGGTTAAATCAATCCGCTGCGTTGCACACGAATGTATCACATGCCACGGTTCTTTCGCTTCGCCGTTATCCAAACCCAACTGATTCGCCAATGCATCGGCCGAAAAATAACCAAACGCAGCTGTTCCTTTATAGAATGTCTCGCCATCCGTACTTAATTCAAAGGTAAACGATTGAATGATGTTTGCCCCGAACACCGACGTACTCAATAATTCCGATTTATTGGTGATGGTTTTACCACGCAAATCTATCGACTTCAGTAACTCACCCGACCCGTCTAAATTTCTAAAGTAAATATCACGATCTTTCACCATCAAGGTGGTGCCCATGTAAGCGGACAAGAACCCGTTGGGTTGCAGCGATATTTCCATGAGTATCGAATACGGCATGGTGCTCTCATGCGCGCCTTTTTCGAAATACCATGCGTCAACAGGCGCTTCATATTCCGCCACACACGAGGATACTTTTTTAAACTCGCCGCGCACGCCGTCAACGGATAACACGCGCGTTGTGAGCTGCAGTTGACCGCACGGCGTTCTGGGTGCCACGCCGTTATCGTAAAAGGAAAATTCCTCTCCAAAGCATTTGGCTATCCGTCCAGTCGCAAATTCAAATAAATGAAAGGGTGTAAACGGGAACGTGCCAGGTTGACGATTTTGACCGTCCACCATAGGCGCTTCAAAATGCTTAAGTGGCACAACACCGTGCTTTTTATCCCCCTCAAGATTTGCTTCAACGCGCATCAACGGCGCACTCAAATTCGCACCAAATGGACCGTGTGCCTGTGCTTGAGATACTGAGCTAGGCGTTCTTTCGACATAAGATAAATTAGCACCGTCAATAGAACGTGCGTATTGGTGTGCTGGATCTTGCTCTTTAATTTCAACGCACATGTTTTCAAAATCAACCACCACTTTGTCGTTCAAAATGATTTCAACATTCGCTCTCATGTAAATTCGCTCACCCACACCAATGTCGGTGACTTCCAATCGGTAATGTAACTTCCCAGATTGCGGTGTGACTTGACCACGACAACGAACCGTTTGTTTCTCACCTTGCATTGGGTGGAAACGCCCGTTTTCAACTTTCGTGTGCAAGCCAAGGTACATCATATAAAACATCAACAACTGCCCACATCCGTCGGCCATTAATGAACCGGCCATGACCTGATCGTCTTTAAAATGACACGGGAAATACCAGTGATCTGGTTCAAGCAACTTATACGACTCCACCAAGCCTAAGCCCCATGCACCACCATGCACATCACTCACATCGATGTAATCGTGCATTAAAAATTTCTCAGATGAAAAACGCAACGATGGGTTCAATGGCCCTTGTTCGTATTGGGCACCGTAACAACTCACCAAGTCACCTTGAATTAAGCGCTTAATATCGTCTCGCGTAAACACATCTTTGTCATTGTGTATGATCGGTTCAAAATGCTGTTTAACGATTTGCTCACGCGCTAACAATTCGCGCTTGGTTCGCACCACGCCTTTTCCTGCCGCTAAGGCTTCATCCGTGAAAAATCCTGCGCAGCCACCGCGCATTTCCAACACCTTTTTGTCTTTGATAAAACAATCGTAGTGAAAGAAAAACAACAGCGTATCGCCTTGCTTTGCAAAGGAATCAATGTGAATTTCGTAGCGCAAGGTTTGTCCACCAAACGCCAAGTCATCAATAAAGGTTAACTGGCAATCCAGCAAACGGTACACCAAATCACCTTTATTTTGGAAATCGATTCCTAGGTAACTGATCAACATCAAATCGCACTGCCCTGACTCCACCGCAACGGCCCACGAGATCATACCGTCTACTAAATACGGTGCGTCCAACGGCACATCATATTCGGTGGTCATCATGCACGGCTCATACACATTTGGTGTCGCGTCTAGCGCCGTAACTCGTGACACCAACAAATAATCTTCCATCGGCAAACGTACGCGACGAGAGTAGGTATCAATGATTGAAAACTCAGGACCAAACACCTTGGCAATATCGCCTTCGGCAAATTCCAACAAGTCTTTCTCATCCCAAATCGTCGCACCACTTTGATGGTAATCCAACACGAGTGGCAGTGGATCGAGCACAGAACCCTGCGCACTCGATGCGCCAGATGACTGAACGCCCGACCACAGCTGATCCAGCGACACATATTCTCCTAAGCCGATTGGCTGAGCCGGGCTGACTTGATTCGATGATGTCTTCATGGCGAGTCCTTTTGATGCATTAAGCTGTTTTAAACGTGCAAATTGTTTGATCGTGTCCGCGTTATAGATTTTATCTTGGATCGCTTCATCGCCTAGCCATACTTTGCGTATCAATTGACGCTTAGCCGACTCTCGGGGCGTGTTCGTTATCGGGCCTTTTCGACTTAAAATCACATGCGCTGAACGACCGTCACTTCCAATGCTATTAATGGCGGCGCGCTGACCTTTTGGCCATGAACGAGGTGTTTCACCCGAACGCGTGGGCACTCGGTCAGCATCCATGCACACCAGCACTTTAATCATACTGGCCATGCCCGATGCCGAGAAACAGTGGCCAAACGTATGTTTCACGCTCCCACGATACGCAACATGTGGATACACTGCATCCAACACACGTGCCTCCGCCGCATCAAAGTCAACCATCCCACACGAGTTCATTTCAACAAAGCCAATGTCCTGAGGTGCGCATTGGGAGAGCGCCAAGGCATCTTGCGTGGCTTGTTTCAATGCAGCTTCAGGCTCACCTGATACCATGCTGAACGCATCGATGTGCGCAATCACATGATCGTCCGCTGTTGTTGTCTCGGACGACTTCACCACAAACGCGCCAGCGCCTTCACCCACGAGCCAACCTGATGTCGAATTCGGGTCTTCGCTGACAGGGTTGAGTTGATTGCGCAACATCACATGTTCAGCACTGCCAGCCAAATCAACAGCGGCAATGACAACCGCTTCTACATCACTGGTGTTCATTAAATTTTCAGCAATATCTAAACACTGATATACCGAGTTTTCTTCAGCGGACACGGTGAATGATGGCCCCGAGAAATCCCACAGCGCCGACACGCGAGATGCCATGATGTTGCCAATAAAACTGGTGTATTGATTGATCGATACTTCGTCGTGCATTGCCTGCTTACATACATCAATCAGCTTATCTTGTTCAGTTTGAGTCAGCTTGATGCCCTGCACTTCCAAGGCCGACTTGATTTGCATGTCCACACCAACACGACCACGGTAGCGATGCATTTCCAATTCAACGCCCATGGACACCAATACGGCCACATTTGAGCCAGGTGTCAGTCCTGCCTGATGAACGGCCTCATCGGCCACTTTTAACATCAACATTTGTTGCGCGATCAGTGCGTCGGCTTTGCGTGGCGGGATTTTAAAGTACATAAAGTCCACATCAAATGAATCAATGTACGCCCCAATGGGCGCTTTGCCTCGGCTCAAACCGTACTCTGTTAATAACTCTGATTCACGATCAATGCCACGCCAGCGATGCGCTGGCAATTCATCAAACACAGTCTTCCCATTCAGAATCACGTCTTGCATGGCCATGACGTTATCACACGAACCAAAGTGTCCGCTTACCGATACGATTGACAATGGCGAACGTTTGATTGGCTCTGAAACAGAGATTTCAAGTGGTGCGCCAGCTTCTTCAAAGACAAGATGCGCGTTACTGCCCCCAAACCCGAACGTACTGACACCCGCGCGCTTCACATCATGATCTTGTGGCCAATCAATGGTCTCCGACGGGATTTGCGCTATGCCAAAATATTTGTCTTTTGCCTGAACCGCCTGAGTCACATTGATGGTGGCGGGAATGACTCCATGCTGCATCGACATCATCACCTTCATCATGCTCGGCATGCCTGCAGCCGTGAGTAGATGCGACAAATTCGATTTCACCGAGCCAATGATGGGCTTACCGTTGTACTGAGAAAAATACGCCCCCATCGATGCCAGCTCAACTTTATCGCCCTTTGGCGTACCTGTTGCATGACACTCGACCATATCAACCGACGCAGGATCAACACCTGCATCCTCATACGCTCGCTTATAGGCCAACACTTGACCCTTGGAGTTTGGACTCAACACAAACTCGCCTTTGCCGTCATTCGACAAACCACCGCCTTTGATAATGGCTTTGATGTCGTCGCCATCTCTAAGGGCATCAGCGTATCGTTTCAAGACGAAAAATGCCGCACCTTCACCAGCAAACAACCCTTTACTGTTCGCATCCAATGGCGCACTGCGCTCATCGTCTGGGTACGCATGGAAGATCGAAAATCCCATACTGATGAACAGCGGATCCGATGCGCTCACCGCACCGGACAACATAATGTCGGCTTTACCCGTATTCAAATAATCACACGCCAACTTAACCGAATAGCAGGATGAGGCACACGCAGCATCCAATGAAAAATTCACACCGCCCAAGCCTAAGGCTTTCGACACCAACGCCGCAGGATAGCCTGCAATGAGCATGTTATCCGCATGGTTGTCTTTGTCTGAATACAGCGCTTTAATCGGGAGTTTGATGCCATTAGGAAATGCCAATTGTTGCAAACTGCTTTCAATGGCACTGGCGTACATCGGCAATACCAAGGCATTGGATGTTCGAGTGGGGAACGACAAGTTCGCCAAGATCACACCGCAGCGTTTTAACAATTCAGCATTGTTTAATACGTTGGCATCAATCAGTGCTTCTCGAGCCGTATACAATGTCCATCGATACAATTCATCCAGTGATTGCAGCTGATCGGCATCCAATAAATAGTTCGACGGGTCAAATACGAAGTCGCGAATGTATCCACCAAACTCACAATACAACTTATCCACATCGCTTTGTTTGCCAATGTAGTTTTCCAGTTCAATGCCAACATCTTCAGACGTTAAACGACTGCGAGTGTCTTTTTTATCAATTAGGTTATTCCAAAATTCTTGTGGGTTTTTTGACCCTGGAAACAAATTGGAAATGCCTACAACTGCAATTGGATTCATATCGCCTCAACTTAACACGCATTGTCTTTTCAACAACGCGCCACACGGATTATTATTCAACAACGGGCTTACAATTTTTTCAAAAACAACTCATTCAAGGCAGGACTGAGCGACGCTTCTGCTAATTCGATGGCCATATACGCCTTCCCTTGAGCATCACTCACAATCACATTTGCCACCAGCTTCATGGCACTTGTTTCAAGCACCTCTAAGCGAATGTAAAAATCTTGATCTAACGGCACGGGTCGCATGTAATGCCATCGCTTAAATCGACTCGGCAATGCAGACACGCCTTGGATCAAACGCGGCCATAAAATCAACGCCTGAAGCACAAGGTCATCCGCTATCGGATTGGCGATTGCATGATTGCCGCGCACAGACGTCGACACATCATGCGAGGTGATATGACACAACGCTGTTAATCCTTGTTCATTGTATGAACTGACAGACTGTATGCCCTGCAACACACCTTCGTGAAACAACGCGTCTTGATAGATGTTGGTTTTCTCTATGGAACGGCCAACATTCTGTGTCATTATTGTTTCATGCATTGTGTCAGGTAATGCATGATGCAACACAATGTCCAAGCCGTAGTGATAGCGCACCGCGCCTGACTCACTGTACGAGCAGAGCTTACATTGGATTCGCTCCTCTTGCGCATCGATCTGCGCATGCAACGACTGCTCCGATGTCAGCGACGGTAAAGTGATGCCTTTATACAACGCATACTGTTCGATCGCGAATGGGTGACTTAGTCCGCGTTCTTGATCAACCGCTCGAATCAACCACTCCATCACACTGACCGTCGGCAACACCGCCTGACCACCAAATGTATGATCGGGTAACAGCGGAACCGTTGCCGTATTCACGCACCATGGGAGATCCCAAGCACGAGTTAACTCAACTTTTTTACAGCGGGCTCTCCCTTGTCGCTGTGTACGATGCCTGTACCCACTAAAATCTGCACACGTTCGTTCGTGCTCGCCACCAACTCATTGACAAATAATTGAGCACCGGCATCAACTGGAATCACATACACACCGCGTTCAGAGAACATTTGTCTCAAACTGTCGGTGACCATGCCACCATCCCATGGCCCCCAATTAAAACTCAGCACGTGGCAGCTTGGATGACTGCGCTTAAAGTTCAAAGCAAACTTATTCAGCGTCTCATTCGCGGCTGAATAATCAGATTGTCCGACGTTACCATAGAAGCCTGCTGCAGATGAGAACAACGCCAGATGCGTTAACGCATTGGCATCAACGCACGCCAACATACTGAATAAGCCCGTCACTTTAGTGTTATACACCCGTTCAATTTCATCTGGTTTTTTCTGAACGATTAGTTTATCCGCCAACACACCGGCACCATGAATAATGCCCGTCACCTGACCAAACGATTGCACACTCGGCGCAATGCTGCTCGCCAATGCGTCTTTATCTGTCACGTCTACGCTCACATACGTTGCGCGCGCACCGCATGCTTTGATGTCAGACAAGGTTGCATTAATTTCTCGCGAACTCAGCACATTATTTACCACGCGATTGACGATCATTGGCGTTGGTTTTTCACCGCGCAAAATCAAATTATCCATGGCCGCACGCTTCAAGCTCGCATCATCGGTTATCCCTTTTGCCCAATCAGGCTCGGCAACCAATTCAGAACGACCTAACAAGATAAAACAACACATGTGCTGTTTTGCCAATCGTAAGACACAACTTTTTGTCACGCCTTTTGCGCCGCCACTGACCAAAAATACACTGTCTGCTGTGACCGTTGTTCCAATAGGTAATTGATAGCTGTCACGCTCTCGTCGATCCAACATCACACGACCCATGGAGGAATAGCCGACCTCAGCCAATGTTTGCTGCTGGTCAAACAATTCTGCGATCACGTAATCTGCTGCGGTTGCGGCATTAATGCTCGGCGCAATATCAACTGCTCGACAGTAGATTTGATTCCACTCATGCTTGGCCGTTTTCGT
>CANNZV010003223.1:0-24369 GCA_947561585.1 Caprella mutica | reverse complement strand
CGTCTCGCCATCTTGCACCCAAGGACGGCTCTCCGTGTTTAAGTAAAACGCTGAATCATCAATATTTAGAGCCGGATTTGGCTCGGAGATGTTAATCGTAGGTGGCAATACTTTATGGTACAACGCCGATGCGATTTTTATAAAGCCCGCAACACCTGCCGCCGATTTTGTGTGGCCGATTTGCGACTTCACACTGCCCAATGCAATGTGATTTTTTCGCTCGTTGTCGAGTTCAAACACCGAACGCAAACCGCCAAACTCAGCTGCATCGCCCGCAACCGTTCCCGTGCCAT
Organism: Caprella mutica; assembly: GCA_947561585.1. NCBI lineage: Eukaryota > Metazoa > Arthropoda > Malacostraca > Amphipoda > Caprellidae > Caprella > Caprella mutica. Next base: position 24,076 of record CANNZV010003223.1, on the reverse strand, counting down.
GCGCTTCAATAAGACCCACGGTTGACGGATGGAATCCTGCTTCATCATATGCACGCTGCAATGCTTTTGCTTGCCCCGATGAACGCGGTGCGTAAATCGACTTGTATTTCCCATCACTTGAGGAACCCACGCCTTTCACCACAGCATAAATTCGATCGCCATCACGTTCCGCATCTTCCAAACGCTTCAAGGCAACCATACCCAAGCCTTCCCCAACCAACATGCCCTGTGATTTGTGGTCAAACGGCTGGATAATGCCCGTGGGTGTAAACGCAGGTGTTTTACTGAAACTCATGTACATAAAAATGGAGTTATCACAACAGATGCCTCCGGAGAGCATCATGTCACTGGCGCCCGTTTGCAACTCGCGAATCGCCATTTTCATCGCCGCTAGCGAGGCCGCACACGCCGCGTCAACGACGCAGTTCATGCCCCCCAAATCAAATCGATTGGCAACACGCCCTGAAATGACATTTCCCAGCATACCGGGGAATGAATTTTCTTCCCAGCCAATGTAGGCTTTCTTAAACTTATCGATAATGACGTCACGATCGTCTTTTTCAACGCCGCTGCTTTTCAACACACGATCTAGAATGGGATACTGCAGTCTCGACACCAGCGGGCCAATCAATTTTTGTCCGCCACCAATTCCCAGTGTCACACCAATGCGGTCCCGATCAACATTCGGATTATCCAACACACCTGCGTCTTTCAACACTTCACGAGCAACGATCAACGTCAACATTTGCGTTACGTCCGTGACTTCTAGAATATTTGGCGGAAGACCAAACTCCATCGGATCAAAATCGATTTCTGGAATAAACCCGCCACGCTTACAGTACGTTTTGTCAGCTGCGGTTGGGTCTGCGTCAAAATAATCATCAATCAACCATCGATCGGCCGGCACATCGGTGATGCCATCCACTTTATCAATGATGTTATTCCAGTACTCATCCAAGGTCCGAGCATTGGCAAAAATACTCGACATCCCAACCACTGCGATGGGTTGATTGTTATTATTATTTAGATTACTTGAATTGTTCGACATTATTGTTCTCTTTTTTCTGGCGTTATAAATACAACAACGCTCGTTGAACGAGCATTATCCCAGTTATTATCTACTACTAGCTGTGACACGACAAAATGTGAGTTTACGCGCATTTTTTTCTTTAGTGTATACTCATACAATAGTACATGCTAGCTGAAACCCTTTAAAACCGCACCCTATTATTGTGTATTTCTTCAACAATTTAACGGCAAATAGTGAACAAACATCGTATTTAATGCCTTCAAAACTCGACCACATGATAAATCCCACATTATGATCCCCAAACACGACGTTCACATTCTTTTTTGCCCAACACCTCGCCTACGGACACCCTCGGAGCTAGACCACTTATCTGAAGTATTGAGCACGGATGAATTACGCAAAGCCAATCGTTACAAATTCAAAGAAGATCGACAGCAATCCATCGTCAGCCGGCACCTACTCAGAGCCGCTTGCACTCATTACCTAGGCCATGCTCACCCCAAGGAATGGACCTTTGACACTGGCGACAAAGGCAAACCTTTCTTAACCAACGCGCCAACGCCTCTGCACTTTAACCTCAGCCACACCAAGGGACTCATTGCACTGGCTCTCAGCCAGCATTACCCACTGGGCGTGGATGTGGAGCATGTCCTTCGAGACAGTGACACGCTAGGCATTGCACATCGCTACTTCTCAGACACTGAGCTCACCGCGCTTCGAGCGCTGCCTCTCACTGATCAGGAAAATCATTTCTTCGATTACTGGACATTAAAAGAGGCCTACATCAAGGCCTGCGGACTGGGCTTATCCATTCCATTGGATTCGTTTAGTTTCGACGTCAACCGCGCATCTTCATCGCCGATCAATTCGGACATCGAACTCGCGTTTAGAGACGATCGAAACGATGATCCAGCGCACTGGCACAGCAGCTTACTACAGCTCGGAGAAGCTCACCGAGGCGCACTCTGCATTCACACCCAGGACAAGACATCCAAATCGGCATTTAATCTTCGCTGTTTTATCACGCATGACATGAGCAACTTAACGGAAACATCATTGCCACTTAAGATCACACACGGTAAGTAAGCGCTAGCCCAACAAATCTAACACGACTTGAGGAATGTGCTTCAGCTGCTTGTCTTTGCCCATGCACACCATCTGAATGTCCGCAATCACCGCGGCGCGCTTTGCATTTGGCCGCCACAATTCCTGATGCCACAGCGTACGATACGGTCCGTCCACACTGAAACTGCTCCGAATATCACACACGTCGGCAAATTCGACGCCGTCTTGAAATGTGCTGTCGGCTTTGTACACCGCAAACCCCAGCCCGTCTTCGTTCCACAATTGAGCCAATAACTCACTGCCAATCACATGCTCACGCGCGCGCTCAAAGTATTTAAGGAAATTGGGATGGTACACCACCCCTGAGTGATCTGTGTCTTCGTAATATATCTGCACAGAGGAATGAAAAATGTTTGATGTCATAGTGAATCGGTACCGTTAAATCTCTAATCGAGCCAAATCGCCCTTGTCTTCTAGCCAAGACTTGCGATCAGGCGAACGTTTTTTTGCCAACAGCATGTCCATCAGCTCAAAGGTGTTTTGCGCATCCTCCATGGTGAGCTGAAGTAACTTTCGCGTGTCTCGGTTCATGACCGTTTCTCGCAATTGCGACGGATTCATTTCACCCAGCCCTTTAAAACGAGTGACCATGATTTTGCCGCGCTTTTTCTCATTCTCAATGCGCTGTAAAAATTGATCCTTCTCCGATTCATCGAGCGCGTAAAACACCTCTTTACCCACGTCCACACGATACAAAGGCGGCATCGCCACAAACACGTGCCCTGCTTCGACCAAACTTGAGAAATGACGTGCAAACAACGCACACAACAAGGTCGCGATGTGCAGCCCATCTGAGTCGGCATCTGCCAAAATACACACCTTGCCGTAGCGCAAGCCAGACAAATCATCCGAACCAGGGTCAATGCCAATCGCCACACTGATGTCGTGCACTTCTTGCGAACTCAACACCTGCTCAGAGGCCACTTCCCAAGTATTCAAAATTTTACCGCGCAACGGCATGATCGCCTGAAAACGTCGATCTCTCGCCTGTTTCGCAGAGCCTCCCGCAGAATCACCCTCCACCAAAAACAGTTCGCCGTCCATAGAATCGGATTCCGAACAATCTGCCAACTTCCCAGGCAGTGCAGGGCCTTGAGTGATTTTTTTACGCACCACCTGCTTACTCTTCTTAAGACGGCTCTGCGCATTGGCGATGGCCATCTCAACGATTTTATCGGCTTCTTCGGTGTGCTGATTCAGCCACAAACTGAACGCATCGCGCGTCATGCCCGTCACCATGCCGGCGCACTCACGCGACGACAGACGCTCTTTGGTCTGACCTGAGAATTGCGGATCCAGCAATTTTGCAGACAACACATAACAACAGCGCTCCCACACGTCATCGGGTGTTAGCTTAACGCCGCGGGGCAACACATTTCTGATTTCACAATACTCACGCAACGCTTCAAGCAAACCGGTGCGCAATCCGTTCACATGCGTGCCACCTTGGGCCGTCGGAATCAAATTCACATAGCTTTCTGCGAGCACCTCACCGCCTTCAGGCAGCCATTGCACCGCCCATTCAGCGCCTTCGCCTTTCAATGACTCACTGCCTACAAACGGCACAGCAGGCAACACCTCATAGTCCTTCGTACTTTCTCGTAAATAGTCGGTGAGACCTTCTTCGAACAGCCACTCATCCGTATCACCCGACTGCTCATCCAGCAACCGCACGGTCAACCCTGAGCACAGCACTGCTTTAGCCTTTAGCACATGGCGCAAGCGCGTGACTGAAAACTTAACGCTGTCAAAATACTGCGCGTCTGGCCAAAAATGCACGCGCGTGCCGGTGTCTTTCTTGGCGCACTTGCCAATCACGGTCAAATCACTTTGCTTCTCGCCGTCGGCAAAGACAATTTGATGCACCTGACCGCCTCGACGCACCGTGACTTCTAAGGTGGACGACAGCGCGTTTACCACCGACACACCCACACCGTGTAATCCACCTGAAATTTGGTAGTTATCGTTTGAGAATTTACCACCGGCATGCAAGGTACTGAGGATGACTTCCACCCCGGGCAATCCCATCTCAGGGTGAATATCAACCGGCATGCCTCGACCGTCATCGGTACAACTCAGCGACCCGTCTTTATGCAACACAACGTCAATGCACTTTGCGTGACCGGCAAGCGCCTCATCCACACTGTTATCAATCGCTTCTTGCGCCAAATGATTGGGGCGCACAGTGTCCGTATACATTCCAGGACGCTTGCGTACGGGATCTAATCCGGTCAGAACCTCAATGGCATCTGCGTTGTAGTCATTTGATGATTTCATGATGTGCTTGGGTGTCTCCAGAGAGTGTCTTTATTCTTTAACACGAATGTCTAATGCATAGGGCGTTGCCATCATGCCTGACTTTAAACAGGCTGACAGCAGCAACTCCATAAATTTATTACGTTGTAACTTTTCGTCAGGCTGATACATCTTAACATTGGGGTACGCATAATGCCCTGCCAATTGCTTAAATGTTTCGTCGTCCACCACTTCAGCAGTCTTTACATCTTGGTATAAACGCACCGTCAACATAATGGCGTGTTCATTGCCCAATTCAGCGGGTGATGGCAACCGATCAGACGTGACCTCATCGGACATCGTACTGCTCTTGCTGTACACCAGCGCCACGGTGTGCGTATAGGTTTCAGAACACACTAAACGCAACTGCAGTGAAAATGAGGCGCGCTCACCGAACACATAGGACCATTCTTGAGCATCCTGCGCGTCATCGAGCAAACCTGGCATGAGTCGCATTAACCGCCAGTAGTTTTTCTCACACGCATCCGCATGTGCAGCGAAATCTTGGTAATGCTGGCGTTTTATTTTATCCACTTAATCTCTCATCACAATCACGGGTGCATACCAGCTGGCGTATTAATCTTATCCGTGAATTATATATAATTCGTGCACTATATTCACAGATAATCGGTTAATATAGGATTAAAAACAATACAACCCAGAGTCCACACCGATCATGCAGATATCTTCCATCACAATCCGCGCCGTTTTACAGCACTCCGCCCTACTGAGCCTCACCCTGTGCACATACTTGGCAAGCGCCTCATTCGCCAATGCATACTCACTGATCGACAGCTACGAACGCGCCAAACGCTATGACGCACAAATCAAAGTCGCCGCCTCATCACTCGCGCTCGACGCAGAAAACAGCGTTCAAGCCGCATCGGTACTGCAACCTCAGATCAACGCGCGCTTATCACTGTCAAACACACGTTCCAAGACATCCATCGCCGGAGCCCCTCGCACGGGATCCAGCAAAACATTCCGCACCAATGCGCAAGTCAGTTTGACGCAAGATCTATTTAACCTCGACAAATGGTATCGCCTACGCAGCTCACAGGCCTCTCATCGTCGCGCGCAAGCGGAGTACGGCAGTGCGGTACAGTCTCTGATGAATCGGGTGACGAACGCGTATTTTGACGTATTGGTTGCCGCCGCCAATCTAGAAAATGACAAAGCCGCCGAGCGCGCCTTATTCGCCGAACGAAAACGCATTACCCTCTATTATGACAATGGTCAGCTGTCCATTAACGACCTATATGAAGCTCAGGCGGCAAGTGACTTGTCCAAAGCCACGCGCATTAATTCCGAACATCAGCTGAGCATCAGCAAACAGACACTCACGGGATTAACCGGCGAGCCCATCCACAACCCTTGGACCTTGGCCAGCAACTTCCCACTGAATAAACTCAGCATCAATTCTCCAGAAAAATGGTCGTCCATCGCACTGGCCAAAAACTGGTCGATCATCGCCTCTCAATACGAACTGGATTCACTCAAAGAAAACGCCTCCTCTGCGCGCTATCGCAATTACCCCACCGTCGACACGCAATTCAGCTTATCCACCGCGCATAATGACGGGCCCGCTTTTACCACCAATGACGACGAAGACGCACAACAAAGCCAACGAAACGCCAGCATCAACATCAACATTCCACTCTACAACTCAGGATTGACCAGCTCGCAGCAACGCGCAGCCGAAGCACAAGTTGACATGAAGCGTCACAGCCACACCCAACTGACCCGCAACATCAGCCAAGAAAGCAAACGATTGTTCTTATCGTATGACGCTCTGATTTTACAAATACGCGCTCAACAGAACGCCTTGAAATCTGCGCGCAGCTTGGTCAAAACCACTCAATTTGGGTATGAAAATGGTCTAAGAAAAACCACCGATTTACTGAATGCGCAAAGCAACTTGTACAAGGCGAAACGAGATTACGATAAATTACGCTTGGAATTGTTGAGAACAAAAATTGCACTGAAAACCACCTCAGGGTCTCTCAGCGTCAACGACCTCAAAGACATCAATCGCTGGCTGACCCCGTCATCCACGACGACAACAACACCTCAATATACGACACCCAAGCCAATCATGCGTGCAGCGCCACCAATGCGCTCAACACGCACACCTCGCGCAATGCCGACACCAAGTGCCGCACGAACAGTGCCAGCGCCACGCTCAGTAATGCCCACAACGCGCTCCGCGCGATCAACCCCTGCACAACAACCGTCTCGCTCGATACGCTCCCTGTTCTCAAAACGTGCCGCACCGACAACACCAACGCCTCGCGTGCGTACCACTCCGCCAACACGCGAACGTGCCACCTATTCGCAACGCCCAGCGTACAGCAAGCCAAAACGGGCACCCGCTCCTAACACGAGCACGCAACCGGAACTTGAATCGTTTTATGATTATCGACGCCTGCGCATGGAACCGCGCTCGCACTCAAATACGCGCGTTCAGAAACAGTGCAAGAAATGGTTTATTCTGACAACAGACTGTTAAGTGCGGTCAACGTGCGCTGAACAGCGCCTTGATTCGCCAGCACATACTGCTGCGCCGCCTCACCTGCTTGACGTGCATGATCCGCATCATCGATAAACGCAGACCATGCTCGACTCAATGCCTCTGCGTTGGCCACCAAGGTCAGCGCCTGACAGGCCACCATCTCATCTGACACACTTTGAAAGTTGAACACACCCTCACCGCTTAATACTGGAACGCCCCACACCGCAGGCTCCAGTAGGTTGTGGCCCCCTAATGACGGCAACAACGACCCACAGACCAGCGCCACATCGGCGGCACCATAGAGCATGAGCAATTGCCCCATCTCATCGACCACCACCACGTCACCAAACTCATCAGCTAAGGCGCTGTCACGATCCATCCACTGCGAGTATTTCGTCACATCAAACCCCAAAGAGGACGCCAGCTCGTAGACATCGCCAAAGCGTTCTGGATGTCGAGGCACAATAACCAGTCGTGGCACTGCCTCATCATTGACTCCATTCAACAGCGTTCGAAAGGCCTCAAACACGATGTCATCTTCGCCGAGATGGGTACTCCCTGCGATCAACACAGGGCGACGTTGATCCGAACTCATACGTGTTTTGATCTCACTCGCCAGCGCCTTCATCTCAGACGTAATCGGCACGTCAAACTTCACGTTGCCCGTTAAGTCACTGCGTAACGACGACACGCCCAATGATTGAAAACGCGTCAGACTCGCAGCGTCTTGCGCCAACAGCAGATCCAGATCGTTCATCATGTCATTCGTTAAACGTTGAACTTTGGCGTACGACGCGCAGGATTTTTCAGATAAGCGCGCATTCATCAACGCGGTGTTAATTCCCCGACGCTGACAAGCAGATAAGAGATTCGGCCACAACTCCGTTTCCACGATGACCAATAATGCGGGATTCACACGAGACAAAAAGGCATTCACAAACAGCGGCACATCATACGGTAAGTACACATGAAGCAATCGCCCCTGTTCAATCTCCTGAGCCAATCGCTGCTGTATTTGCGCAGAGCCTGTGGGTGTCGAACACGTGACCACGCAACGCACAGAGGGCTGCGTAATGAGTAAGCGCTTAACAACAGGCAAAACCGCCATCACCTCACCCACTGACACTGCATGAAACACAATGGTCGACGCATCATCGATCGCCGAAGACTCGGCCCAAGCAGCAGGCACCGAAAACACACCAACGCGCTCCATTACTCGCTGACGATACGCCGGGGCTTTGATTGAACGCCACAGTAGGCGCAACAGAATAAACGGAAGAAGAACAACAAACAGAATGGAATAATGACACCGAGACAAGGAGGACAACATATACGTCATATCAGCCTCAATGCCTCAGTTTAAATACACGCGGACTTAGCTAAAGCTGTGTCGCAACACAATGGTCTCAACACGGTCAGGCCCTGTTGACACAATATCAATCGGCACACCTAACAACTCTTCAACACGGTCAATGTACTTACGCGCATTCTCAGGCAAGTCTTCGATGCGCTGCGCACCGACGGTTGATGACTGCCAGCCAGGTAAGGTTTCATATACTGGCTCAATGTCGGCACACAAGTCGCTGTCACTCAAGCTCAAACCGCAACTGTCGTCATTACTGTACGCCACCGCGATTTTGATTTCTTCAAGCTCGTCCAACACGTCTAACTTTGTCAAACACACACCCGTTAAGCTGTTAATGTGCACAGAGCGCTTCAAAGCAACGGCATCCAACCAACCACAGCGACGTTCACGACCGGTGGTTGCACCAAATTCATGCCCTTTTTCACCCAAGTGCTGACCAATCTCATTGTGCAATTCAGTCGGGAACGGCCCTTCGCCCACACGTGTTGTGTAGGCTTTGGTAATGCCCAATACATAATCAAGGTACATTGGCCCAAAGCCCGTTCCAGTGGCGGTACCACCTGCGGTGGTATTGGATGAGGTCACGTACGGATACGTGCCCAAATCCACGTCCAACAAGGAGCCTTGCGCGCCCTTCAAATAAAATGTTCTCGCCGCTCTCCACGCAATGCGTGCAACTCAGAGGTCACATCACACAGCATCGGCACGACGTCTTTAGCCATCGCCATGCAGCTGGCCAACGTGGTGTCATAGTCGATCGCGTCTTGCTTGTAATATTCTGTCAGCATGAAGTTGTGATGCTCTAACAAGGCCGCCAACTTCTCAGCAAAGCGCTCAGGGTAAGCCAAGTCACCGACTCGCAACGCGCGTCTTGCCACTTGATCTTCATACGCAGGCCCAATGCCTCGACCGGTTGTGCCAATTTTTTTCGCACCGCGTGCAATTTCACGCGCCTGATCCAAGCAATATGACATGGCAAAATTAACGTCGCACTCGCACTGATTCTTAGGCGCTCCGTGACATCGATGTTTTTCTTATTTAACACCGCAATTTCTTCAAACAAGGCCTCAAGTGACACAACCACACCGTTCCCGATGTAACACGTTCACACCACACGTAAGATCCCAGAAGGAATCAAATGCAATACCGTTTTTTCACCATCGATCACCAAGGTATGACCGGCATTATGGCCGCCTTGATATCGCACAACTGCACTCGCTTGATCGGTCAACAAATCGACAATCTTACCTTTGCCTCGTCGCCCATTTCGTACCTAACACCACTACATTTTTAGCCATAATCGCTTACTGCCCATTCTTCACATTTACATTAACAAACCATTGCGCTGACACAGCGCATGACTGATTCAACATCGTTATTGAACGACGTATTCTCCATCCGTCAGGATCAACTGTCGCTCAGATGCGGCGTATACCGACTCATCGTGCGTACACACGACCACGTAGCCAGAACGCCTTAACTGATTCACCGCTGACCAAAACGCGTCCTTGATCTTGCTCCAACGCGACCACAGTGCTTGCTCATCGTCTGAGCAGTGTAACAACCGCGCCAATGACTTCAATTCAATTTGGAATCCGGTGGCTGGACGCGCTCGACCAAACACACCGCCAACACAGTCATAGCGACCGCCGTTGGCAATCGCTCGACCTAAACCGGGCACCAACGCCGAAAACACCAAGCCCGTGTGGTAACCATAGCTCTCAATTCACTTAAATCAAAATAAAACGTCACCGCTTCGCCACAGCGTGCTTTGACTTTTTTGGCCAAGGCCTCGAGCTCGTCAATCGCCGACAAGACCTCTGATGGCGCCTGCTTCAATACCGTACGCGCCGTCTGTAATATCGACTCATCACCGTGCAAACTGGCCAACTGACTCAAACAGTCGCGCAACGCATCGGCGATGTCCAAGGCATTCAATATGGCGTCGATTTCAAGCTGAGCTTTGCGCTGAATGGCATCAAACAACGTGGCTTGGTCCGACTCAGTCAATTTGGCCGCAGCCACCAACTGACGATACACCTCAACATGCCCTAGATCCAAATGCACATCTGTTAAGCCACATGTATTTAAGGTATCCAGCATCAGGCAAATGACTTCACTGTCCGCTGACACACTGCTGTCACCATACAACTCGGCACCGGCATACACAGGCACACGTGACTCGGCACCATGACTCAATTATTTTTCACCCACCGAGCCCACGTAACAAAAGCGGTTTAACTCGTGGTCATCGCCACCCGCCAAGGTGTGCGCATCCATCCGCGCAATTTGCGGCGTGATGTCCGCACGCAGTGCCAACAGGCGACTGCTCATGCGATCGCCAAACTGAATGGTCTGCTGCTTAATGTCCTGACTTAACCCTGACAACAGACTGTCACTGAATTCAAGCAGTGGTGGAATCACATATTGATAACCCCAAGATTGGTATAAATCCAATATCTGACGACGCAAACGCTCTATCTGCGCTGCTTCTCGAGGCAATATTCTTCGACACCGTCTGGCAATAACCAACGCTTAGACATCTAACAAAACTCTCTGTGACGCTGCCGTGCGGCAACGTGATTAAATTTGACTGTCACTGGTAGGAATCAATGACGTTGCATTCACACGCAAAAAGACCGGATAAATCCGGTCACAGTGGTAACGCAATGATTTCACGCCATCATACTTGAAAAATCGCACGCACTCTAATGATATGTTGACATAGTGCGCCTGCAACGAACTTACTTCAAATACTTAAAGAACTCGCTGTTGCTGTCCAAAATCATCACATCGCCTTTCGACTTAAAGCTGTTTGGTACGCTTTCAGCTTCGGTAAAACGCATAGAACTCAGGGTCGCGTTTATACGCCGTGGCGTGCAAGTTAGCCGCGTCGCATCGCCTTCACCACGATTTTTTCCGCGTCGCGGAAGCGTTCGCCAAGATAATGGTTTTTTCTTTATCCGCCAAGGCTTGAATTTTCTTGGATTCTTCCTCACCTTGCGAGCGTGTTTCTTTGGCAATACGCGCACGCTCCGTGATCATACGGCCGTACACGGAATCACTGACTTTATCAGGCAAGTCGATGCGCTTCACACGCACATCAATCACATGGATACCCAGCTCTTTCTTCGCTTCCGCGTCCAATTTAACCACCAACTCTTCCATCAGCTCATCACGCTCTTCAGAAATCACCTGATGCTTACTTCGGCGACCAAACTGTGCTTTTAAGCCATCGCTGATCCGCTGCATCAACAGCGTTTCCGCACGCAACAAGTCACCACTGGTTGAGGTGTAGAATTTTTTAACGTCTGCTATGCGCCACTTCGCGAACGAGTCCACAAACAACACTTCTTTCTCGCGCGTCAAGTAACTCTCAGGTTTTGCGTCCAAGGTTAAGATGCGTGCGTCGTATTTTTTAACCACGTTCACCATGGGGATGTGCATGTGCAAACCCGGCTTGATGTCGGCTTTCACGATTTTAGAGAATTCCAGCATCACCGCACGTTCGGTCTCTTTGACCACAAAGAACGGATTCAAGATCAACACGGCAGGAATCGCAAACATCAACACCGTCATTATTCGATTCTTCATCTATCGAGCCTCTCTTGTGCGATTACTTAACGAGGGTTTAGGCGCGGGCGCAGACACAGCGGGCAATGTGACCGAGCGCTTAGTCGCACGCTCTTCAGTGGGTGTTTTCTGCTGTTCTAGAATTTTATCCAGCGGTAAATACATCATATTGTTACCGCCTTTCACGTCAACCATCACCTTGGTGCTGCTGTTCATGACCTTTTCCATCGCGTCCACATACAGACGCTTGCGCGTCACGCGTGGTGCTTTGGCATACTCGGATTGCAACTGGGTAAAATACGACGCTTCCCCTTCCGCTTCTGCGATCACACGCGCTTTGTACGCTTGTGCCGCTGACAATCGTGCTTCGGCCTCACCGCGTGCTTCAGGTAATAAGCCATTACGATAGGTTTCTGCTTGGTTAATGATTTTGCGCTTATCTTCCGCCGCTTTGTTGACGTCTTCAAAGGCGTCTTTCACGTCTTTAGGAGGCTGTGCACTGACGATGTTCACACGGTCGATGTCGATGCCCGTCTGGTATTTTGTCAACAACACACGCAACCGCGCACGGATCTCGTTGGCCACTTCTTCTTTGCCGTCGGTCAACACACGATCCATATTGGACGTACCCACCACGTGGCGCAGTGACGATTCCACCGCATGCTTCAAGGTGACTTCAGGCTCTTTGATTCTCAACCAAAACTTTTCAGGTTCGGCGATGCGATATTGAACCGACAGGTCAATATCGACAATGTTTTCATCGGTGGTCAGCATGGTCGAGCTGATGGTGAGCGGCGTCACCTGAGTGACGTTGAAAATTTTAACTTGATCAATGAATCGAGGCCGCCAGTTAAAACCAGAGCTTACCGTTTGCTGGTATTTCCCAAAGCGCAGCACGACGCCACGTTCTTTTTCATCGACTAGATACATACCAGACAACAACCAAACCACCGACAACGCCGCCAGTACGTTTAATATGACGCCCGTATCAGGCCCATCGCCTTGTCCATTTCCATCCATAAACCCTGAAAAGAACTCATTCACCTTGTTCTCTAACGAACTCGTTTTATTGCGAGCTTCTTTCCAAGGGTCCTTCGGGTCATTGTCTCCAGGAGCATTCCACGCCATGAGCAACCTCTAATTATTCACTCGGTTAATCCGAATGACAAACAACAAAAAAGCCGTCACACACTGAGTGCAAACAGCTTAACTTTATACAACCATCACATTCGAAACGAGCGAGTTATTCTTGCGCGTCGTCTTCGTCTGCATTCATAACGGGCATTCTGATTGGCCTTGAAGGGACAACCGTTGACACCGCATGCTTATATACCATTTGGCTAACTGTATTCTTTAATAAGATTACAAATTGATCAAACGACTCTACTTGTCCTTGTAACTTGATACCACTGACCAGATAAACTGATACCGGTACTCGTTCCTTTCGCAAAATATTCAAATAAGGATCTTGTAAATTTTGACCTTTAGACATTCTATATTACTCCTGTAGCCCTTTTATTATCACTGTGTGATACAAATATAGGTATAACGAAGAAAACTTCTTCTATCGGCTTCCTTGTACGCTAATCGCCGATGGCAGCCTGCACATAATGCAGCGCCTTCTTCATTAATTCTTGTTTACTACGTTCTCGATCAACATCACTGCCAGCTTCTAACACAGAGCTAGAGTCTAACGTAAGTGAGGATTGAAATTGAGAAGATAGCCCTCTTAACCAAGTAAATTGACGTTTTGCGAATTGCCGAGTTGTTATAATAACACGCGACCTCATATTTTCATACGACAGCTCACCGTCAAAATACATCCAAACTTGCCTGTATCCAATAGACCTTATAGAGGAATTGAATTCAAGATTCAAGTCTCCACGCGTATACAATTTCTCCACTTCTGAGACAAGTCCGCTATCCAGCATGCTGTCTACTCTGCAAGCGATGCGCTCATGCAGTAAGGCTCTGTTTTTAGGGAATAAAATGATCGGAAACCACTCATATTTTTCATTTAGCGGAGATGAAACGGGCTGATGCAGGCTCGACAACGTCTTCCCCGTCATCAAATACACCTCGATTGCGCGTAAAATTCGCTGAGAATCATTTGGATGTAATCGATCTGCCGTCACCTCATCCACTTTCGCCAATCCGCGATGCAAAAATTGAATGCCACGGCGCTTCACCACAGCTTCCAACCGCCGCCGCAGCGCCATATCGCTTGACGGCAGATCATTCAAACCTTCAACCAAGGCTTTAAAGTACATCATACTCCCACCCACCAGCAGCGGCACGCGCCCTGCCTGATGAATGGCGTCAATTTCGACACACACATCGTCCACAAAGCGCCCAACAGAATATGGCTCCGACGGGTCTAAAAAGCTCAACATTCGGTGTGGATACGCCGCCAGCTCATCCGCGTCGGGCTTCGCACTGCCAATGTCCATATCACGATAAAACTGCGTCGAATCGACGTTGACGATCTCACACGGCAACGCATCATACAAACCCTGCGCCAAGGCGGTCTTTCCAGAGGCCGTCGGCCCCATAATCAACACCACAGGTGCTTTATTAGGCATACGAATTACTGACCACGGTAAAACAATTTATCCAACTCAGCCAAGCTGAACAGTCGCCACGTAGGACGCCCGTGATTGCACTGACCCGAGCGTTCGGTTGACTCAATGTCTCGCAACAAGGCGTTCATCTCCATGATGGTAAGCGGTCGCCCCGCTCGGACCGAACCATGGCATGCCATGCTCGACAGCAGTTCGTTTTGGAATTCTTCAATCGAAAAGTCACCGTCATTGACCATACCATTCGACACCACGTCGCGCACCAGACTTTCGACATCCGAGGATTTCAAGAGCGCAGGCACTTGTCGGATCTGCAAACTGGTGGGCCCAGCGCCTTGCACTTCCAGACCGAGCGCCAATAACGCATCCGAATGCTGCTCAACAAAATCGACCTCCTTCGCAGAGGCGTCCATCACATGAGGCACCAGCAAGGGTTGAGTGACAATTTGCTTATCCGCATAGTCGGCCTTTAAACGTTCATACACAATCCGCTCATGCGCTGCGTGCATGTCCACCAACACCAATCCCTCAGCGTTCTCAGCCAAGACATAAATCTGCTTTAACTGCGCAATGGCAAACCCCAACGGGGGTATTTCTTGCTCCACAGCCTCACCCGTCGCAGTCAGCGACTCATGCGAGGCACCCGATGCGGCGGCATTCAACTGTGATTGTGAGATATCAGGCGACGCAGCACGCGCCTCACTTGTCGGCTGGTACAAACCTTGATACGCCGTTAACTGCTCGGACACATTGGGCGTCGACACGGCAGGTGCAGCGCCGCGTGAAAAACTGAGCGCACTTTGCTGATTCATTTGCGCTGGTGCATCCGCCCCTGACGACCATTGCTCTGCACGAATGCGCTGCTCCGGCATGACGTCCTCAGGACGCGCATCGGCAATCACACGAGATAAGGTGCCGTACAAAAAATTATGGATGCTGCGCGATTCACGAAACCGCACTTCGTGCTTGGTCGGATGCACATTCACATCCACCATGTCTGGGTCGATCTTCAAAAACAACACATACGCAGGGTGACGCCCATGAAACAACACGTCTTTATACGCTTGGCGCACGGCGTGCATGATGACTTTGTCTTTGACGACACGACCGTTGACAAAAAAGTACTGTAGATCCCCTTGGCTTCTGGAGAACGTCGGTGATCCCAGCCAACCCGACAAGGTCATGCCGTCGTTGTGCTGATGAAAGTGAAATGAGTTACCCACAAACTGCTTACCGCAGACATCGTCGATGCGACGCTCTTGATCCTCTTGACTGTCGCACGCTGGTAATTTGAACACCAGCTTGCCGTTATTGCGGCACTCAAACGCGACATCAAAGCGACTCAAAGCTTGTCGACGCACCACCTCTAAGACATACCCAAGCTCTGTTTTTTCTGTCTTTAAGAACTTGCGTCGCGCAGGCGTATTAAAAAACAAATCGCGCATTTCAAACGTAGTGCCGGCAGGGTGCGCACACGGCTTCACCTCGCTGATCTCAACGCCACCTTGGCTGCTGACTTCCCACGCGTCCTTCTGACCTTGGTAACAACTTTTCAAACTCACACGCGCCACCGACGAAATACTCGCCAAGGCCTCACCGCGAAACCCAAGAGTCACAATGTTTTCTAAATCATCGAGATCGTAAATCTTGCTCGTAGCGTGTCGACTCAACGCGCGCTGCATGTCGTCTTTTTCAATGCCAAGGCCGTTGTCTCGCACGCGCAGCAATTGAACACCGCCCGACTCAATGTCAATACTGATGTCCGTCGCACCTGCGTCCAAACTGTTTTCCAAGACTTCTTTGAGGACCGACGCAGGGCGCTCAACCACTTCACCGGCTGCAATCTGATTACTTAATTGCTCACTTAAATAATGAATGTTTGACACGGTTATGCCCTATTGTTATTTGCGTTTTGCCGCCAAGTAAGAGCCTTCCGGCGGATGCTTAATAAAGTACTGTTTGATGCCTGCAAAAATCGACGCGGCTATTTTATCTTGGAACGCCGAGTTGCTTAATTGTCGCGCTTCCGCTTGGTTTGAGATAAATCCTGTTTCAATGAGCACCGACGGCACATCGGGCGTCTTCAACACCGCGAACGCCGCGCGTTCAACACGTGGACTGTGTAACTTAGTCACTCGACCCATACGCGTTAAAATGGATTTTCCAATGCTCACACTTTCACTCATCTTGTCGTTCATCGACAAATCCACCAACACTTCTTTTAACAAGGCGTCGGTACCGGCCAAGCTGGCTCGCCCAAGCCCGCCTTTCTCGTTTTCTTTTTCGGCTAGAAATTTCGCCGTCGCACTACTCGCGCCTTTATGAGACAAAACGTAGACAGACGCGCCTTTCACACTGCGATCAGGAAACGCATCGGCGTGTATCGACACAAACAAATCGGCTTTTTGCTGTCGCGCCACATCACTGCGCGACGTTAATTCTACGTAGACGTCTTTGTGACGAATGCTTTTCGAGTAAAAGCCCGATTCTCTATCAATTAGCTTTTCCAGTTTTTTGGCAATACTCAAAACAATGTCTTTCTCTTTGGCTCCCGACAACGCAATCGCGCCAGGGTCTTTGCCGCCATGACCTGCATCGATGGCAATCAACACGTTTCGCTTTTTCTTCGAAAAACGAAACTTCGACATAATCCCTTTTTTGTCGGCACTTGGTGTGGCCGCACGGGCGCTTTGCTTCTTCGGCTGCGCCGCTGCCCCTCGCGCTGGAATCAAATCAATGACGAACGTGGAGCGTTTCGCGCTGCGCGATTTACTCTCATGCACTTTGATGGTCGCCGCTCGTTTGAGATCCACCACCAAACGGTAATCACCGCTCTTGTCACCGCCACGTACATCCGCAATCATGTTGTTTTGTTTGATCCGCGGCAAACTGGCGCGCTTGCGCGTGGCGGTAAAATCAAACACCGCACGATGCGGCTCTTTCAATGCAAAATGACGCACACTGGCTCCGCCATCGACTACGACCTTTAAGCGTTCTCCGTTACGCTCGACGCTCATCGAGGTAATCTCACCGGCCCACGACATCGACATCGAGCACAGCCACACCATCAATCCAAAGAATACCCGCTTACTGTTTATTATGTTCATCGCTCTCTCTATTTATTCTCTTGAGCACATCTGTGCCAACCTCTGAAACCGCAACAAATTCAATGAGCCTCGACTCGTCCGCATGTTCTAAATTCACCACCACATCCGCTGGCGGAATATATCCTTGGGCTTTGGATGGCCATTCCATCAAACACAGAAACCCATTGCGCACGTAATCGTCGATCCCTAAGTAGTGCACCTCATCGGGATCCGACAACCGATAAAAATCGAAGTGGAACACCGAGCGCGTCGCGCTCAACTCATACGGCTCCACCAAGGTAAACGTCGGACTTTTCACGCGGCCATCAAACCCTAACGCCTGAATGACCCCTCGACTGAAGCACGTCTTACCCGCACCCAAATCACCGTTCAAGTACACAATGGTGTTGACGCTCAGCGCCTCTGCAAACTGTTTCGCAATGGCCAATGTCGCCGCTTCGTTCTCTAAATACATTTGATTGGACACAGTCACTCACTCTCGATCACCACGGCCCGCACATTCACTTCGACAACACTCAGGGCAGTAGTTCATTAGAACCGCAATAAAAGCGCCATTGTAAAGGATTTCACGGCAAATGGGGCGCGATATGTCACAGTTCGACATAACTTACATGCTATATTAAGCACCTCGACACTTTAGACTCATCGAACGCCTTGCCATGACCGCAGACACTGACGCGTACCAGACTTTAGCGAACCACGTGAACGCACGTGCGCTTGAACTCGGATTTCAGCAACTGCGCATCACCGACGCCGACCCGGTACATCACGCCCAGCACCTGAACACCTGGCTTGAAAAACAGCACCACGGCAGCATGTCGTACATGGAACGCCACGCAAATTTACGCCACGACCCTGATTTATTGCACCCCGGCACCTTGCGCGTCATCTCACTGCGCTACGATTATTTGCCCGACGCCTACGATGCCGAGCAGCTGCTCACCGAGCCCGACAAAGCGTATATTTCGCGCTACGCACTCGGTCGCGACTACCACAAACTCATCCGCAAGAAGCTCAGCGCCTTGTGCGACGTCATCACCGAGCACAGCGAATTCAAACAACATCGCGCCTTTGTCGACAGCGCACCCATCTTGGAACGTGGATTTGCGGAAAAAGCTGGACTTGGCTGGATTGGCAAAAACACCATGCTGATCAACTCCAGCGCCGGCTCGTGGTTCTTTCTGGGCGAGATTCTCACCGACGCACCGCTTCCGATCAGCGCACCACAAGAAACCACACATTGTGGCAGCTGCACACGCTGCTTGGACGTCTGCCCCACCAACGCCTTCGTCAATCCGTGGGAGCTGGATGCGCGACGCTGTATTTCCTATCTAACCATCGAAAACAAAGGCCCGATTCCTGAAGCACTGCGCCCGATGATGGGCAACCGCATCTACGGCTGCGACGACTGCCAACTGGTGTGTCCGTGGAATAAATTTGCCCAACTGTCGGTGGACGCCGATTTTCAGGCGCGTCATCAACTGGATCATCGCGATTTGATTGATTTGTTTGAATGGACAGAAACGGAGTTTTTGGACAACACCGCTGGCTCACCGATACGACGCATTGGCCACATTGCGTGGCTGCGCAACATCGCGGTCGCCATGGGCAACGCCGATTATTCGGCAGACATTGTGAACAGCTTGAAACAAAAAGAAACCGACAACGACATGCTCAAAGAACACATAGCGTGGGCGCTCGCACAGCAAGCTCAAGGCGCTTAGTTTCTATCGCCCTCGCACTGACTCTGTATGCTCGAAATCGACCCCTCTTGGCCTTAACCATTCCAGACCCCCACCGCACTCATGCCTATAGCCAGCCACAACAACCCCTTACACGGCCTTTAAACGCGCTGATCCAGTTGTACAGTGGTGTCGCTGTTATAAATCAGATATGTATACTACAATTTAGGATGCAGCATCTGAACACAACAATCAATACAGGCCTCAGAAACAAGAGAAACCACCATGAACACACCAACAACTGGGCAAACGCACCAACGGCTTTACGCTTCTTGAGCTGCTGATCGTCATCGCCATTATTGGCATTCTCGCATCCATCGCCCTACCCAGCTATCAGGCATACGTTCTACGAGCCGAATACTCTGAAGGCATCCTTGCGCTCTCAAAATATAAAAAAGACGTCGAAATTTACTTCGCACTGAATAATAAGTTACCTGCAGATGCTAAAGGACTCGGCATCAAACTAGCAATAGGCTCAACTGTGCTAGTTGATCCAAGCCAATACACGACCAAATACGTGCAGTATCTAGGTATTGGCTGGCATCCGGAAACAAAAACGAACGGCACTGTTTGGTTTGCCCACTCCGCACGTAACAAAAAACTATGCCGCGGCCTTCTTAGTACCCTCAATCAGTAACAACATACTGACTTGGCAATGCCTACCCAGCAAGTACACCATTAGACTCAATCATGAAACCTATTACCCAGTACGTGCCAAGGATAGTCGCAGACATTAACTCAAGCCATTGACCCAAGACACACTCGTGACCGGCAGAGGCGTTAGATCACGTCAGCAGACTAATCTCTCGAGGCAGTCCGCGCACCATGCTTAGAAATTCCATCTTGGTGCCTGCGCGTCGATACTCTGCATCGGCATACCACGCTTTACCCGCCTCTTCAGATGGGAAGCTAAAGATGATCATTCGCCCTTCTCGTGGCGACTCACCTTCTAGATGCTCAGCGCGATCGTCATAGGTTACAAACGAACCATTGTGCTTTTTCAACAAGCCAAAAAATCCTTTTCATATATGCGGTATTCGTCCTTATCGGTGATGATCAGATTCACAATCATATAAACGGGTATCGTGCTCATAATGTACGCTCGCCTCATGGTTGATCTGTTTTGGTTCCTTTATACAATATACGCTAGGCAGCACGGTTAGAAACCCACCAGAAAAGCATAGCGATCTACGTTACACTGAAATTTACACCTACAACTGAAACAAACCTTTACACGGATTTTAAAAATGCCTCTTGTTTTATTCAACAACCCCTTACACGGCCTTTAAACGCGCTGATTCTGTTGTACCACTTTTAAAATCAGATATGTGTACTACAATTATGATTTAGCGTCTGAACACAATAATAAATACAGACTTCAGAAATCAGAGAAACCACCATGAACACACCAACAACTGGACAACGCACAAACGGCTTTACGCTTCTTGAGCTGATGATCGTCATCGCCATTATTGGCATTCTCGCATCCATCGCCCTACCCAGCTATCAGGCATACGTTCTACGAGCCGAATACTCTGAAGGCATCCTTGCGCTCTCAAAATATAAAAAAGACGTCGAAATTTACTTCGCACTGAATAACCAATTGCCTGCCGATGCTCTAGCACTCAACCTCCCAGTTGCACCAGGCTCAAACGTGCTAATTGATCCAAGCCAATACACCTACAAACACGTGAAGACGATAGGCGTTGGTTATCACGCACAAACAAACTCGAGCGGGGCTGTTTGGTTTGGCACCGACTATGGCGGCGCAAACTATGCCGCGGCCTTCTTAATACCCACTATCAACAACAACAGACTGACTTGGCGATGCCAACCCAGTGCTGTGACCATTAGGCGCAACCATCAAACCTATCTACCCAGTACGTGCCAAGGATAGTCGCAGACTAATCTCTCGGGGGCAGTCCACGCACCATGCTTAGAAATTCCATCTTGGTGCCTGCGCGCCGATGCTCTGACAACGCCTGATACTCTGCATCGGCATACCACGCCTTACCCGCCTCTTCAGATGGGAAGCTAAAGATGATCATTCGCCCTTCTCGTGGCGACTCACCTTCTAGGTGTTCAGCACGATCGTCGTAGGTCACAAACGAACCATTGTGCTTTTTCAACAAGGCAAAAAATCCTTTTTCGTATATGCGGTATTCGTCCTTATCGGTGATGATCAAATTCACAATCATATAAACGGGTATCGTGCTCATAATGTACTCTCTTGTGTGGGTGAGGCCATCGCCTCACGGTTGAGTTGTTTTGGCTCCTTTATACAATACACGCTAGCAGCACGGTTAGAAACCCACCTGAAAACCATGTGAGCTACGTCACACTGAAATTTATATCGTTAACTGAAACAAACCCTTACACAGGTTTTAAAAGTGCCTGCCTTGTTTTATTTATTATTCCATTTAATTGCTTGGCAGGCCTAACTTATCAAAAAATGCTTTGTTTCTTTCTTTAGCTGACTTAACCAACTGATTAAAGCTAATAACTTCGATGTAAGCTTTATAGTTTGGATTGAACCCAAAAAAGCCCATACCATCTGGAGTCATGGTTAGACTGAAATTTTTACAGCGCTTAATCATTGTTGGAGTAAGATCACACACCACATAACAATATGCTGGAATGTCGTTATTTTTAGGAATGAGTAGACCTGACTTGGTTTTAACTTGCCCATCTCGGACCCTCTGCACATAACCTAAAGCCTGGTCGATCGGGTCTTTATCTTCACCTTCTCGCATGTCATTACGCATAGGGCGCTTAATTTCAACAACTGTTATTGACCCCAACGGAAAGCCAGTATTATCATCAACTAAAATAGGGTTGTCGAACACTTTTAAACTAAGCAAGTCTGGTTCTTTATTAGATCTGCTACCCGTAATTGGCATAGAGCTAAGGGTTTTATCTGACCCCAAATAATTATGAAACGCTAATCGCTCATCAATCAACCAAAGATTACAAGAGTCTGAAAATACTTCGCTGGAATCCTTAACCATTGGCATAATCAATTCATGAATCATATCTTCTCTAGCGTATTTTCCATCCTCACGCCGCTCTATCGTTTTCTGAAAAATGTCGATAATCACCTTACGATGTGATACGTAGTTGGCTAAATCCGACTTTTTAAGATCCTCGGCTTTCTGTAAATAAGCACCAAGTCGCTCTTTATATTCCCCTGCATGCTCTTCATTTTGGGGGCTGCATAATGACATGGCCTTCATTGACCAATTGTCGCTCAACCTCATACCATTGAGCATGTAGGTGTAACTCTAATTCTTTATCTGACTTTTCCGGATCGACAATTAGCAACTCATCAGGCACATGACTAGATATAGGCTGGTAACGCGGAGCATGATTGCTAATGAACTCTTCTACACGTTTACGCCCTGTAGAAACGTTCTCAGCTAAAACATCTTTTAAATATTCTTGGTTCGCTCCAATACTGAATTACGAATATCTTTAAAGGTAATTTCATTCAACATATCCTCTACGTCTTCAGAAATATCAAAAGACGTGCGTTCACTGCGAACATGTTCGTTCAGATATTCCGACGACACGTAACAGGTATATGTAAATTCGCCCGACTCGTCAGAAATTTTACCGTATAGACCGGGAATTTTCCCTTGAATAGACTCTTCCTTTACCAGCCTGCTTGCTGCGCACAAAGCCAGCTGATGCTTCTTATTAACGGATGCACGAAACTTAATATGCGTTAATTCAAAACTCTTATCGCGGATAGTTATACTTTCCAGGAAGGCACTTGCATGCATGTGACGTTCCAGTAATTCATCTAGTTCAAAAACATCTCCAGCGTCTTCCACTGATATATTTGGTGAACCACCTTGACGAACAAAATACCAGAGCACATGCTCTAAAAGCTGATTCGCTATAGATAACCCCCTAGCTGGAACATGTTTTCTAAAGCCCTCATCAAACCCGACCAAATTAATGGCAGTTCCAGTTTGCATGTCTTCCACATCATCGAGCCTATTACCGTGCACCCCTAATTTATCGTCAAAACGAAAACTTCGCTTTTTAAACATCATATTCCCGGTAGAAAAGCAGCTTTCTATTTCCACTGCATCAAACACCTTGAGCCACATAAGACGGCCGACACCACGGCAGCCCTTTGAGATTTTATGATCGGAATCTAATGTTTCAAATGACTTAAAATTTGCATCGTCAAAACCACAACCATCATCGACAATAGTAAAGCCTACAATGGGAGGGAGTGTTTTAGAATCGAAGTCCAGCCCTTTTTGTTCCGCACGATTAACGCGCAAAACGATTCGACCCGAATCACCAGCACCTTTTTCTTCAATAGAATGGATAGAGTTTACAACCGCTTCGAACACTGGCATCAACCCATGACTCTTTGGCAGAGTGGTATTTCGAAGACGACCTTTTAAATTTGTTACTAAACTCATATTACACCATGTCGTTTTTATTTAAGTACATAAGACACCCGCCTTTTAAAAAAATAAACCCCGCATAATCTAGGCAATACGTTTTGAGATGAGTGCTTGAAGTTTGTTTTATTTAGCTCCGAATATTGCCACAATGGCACCTAGAATAGATAAGCTAGAAATTATTATTAAGTAAATATGATAAATACTACTTGCATACACTTCAGGGTCATTCGTTGGATCTGCTATTTCATTTTCTGTAATTATAATTGTCCGCTGTTCTCGTAAAAACCTTATGCGACTACCGTAACGCTTATAGAAAGCGAAAG